>NJRL01000017.1:1048300-1062735 GCA_003063815.1 Aphaenogaster rudis
TGTGTGTGTGTGTGTGTGTGTGTGTGTGTGTGTGTGTGTGTGTGTGTGTGTGTGTGTGTTTGTGCAATGTACCCGCTTAATATTTATAATAGACACTCCGTCAGTAAATTATTGGAAGATTCCTACGATAATACGACAGACGAATTTTTTATGTTAGCATGTTAATGATATTAAAACGTATAAATAAAAATATTTAATTAAAAATTACGATTACATAATGACTATCATTTATGTGGGTACTTAAGGAAACTCGGTCTCGCGAGTCTTTAAGGGTTAAAATGTCAACGAGGAAGCATCTTCTCGGCTTCAGCGATGCTGTATGCGACTAACGAAATAAAATCTCTACAACGAATGAATTTTTTATGTGTTTTCGAGACAGTCGCGCAAACAGAGCTTTCGAGCATCTTCCTCGCGAGGCGAGGATAAACGATGCCAATAAAAATGACGAGTGTATCGTGCGAATGTGAGACACAAAAGCAGCGCGGGAAAAGAGAGAGAGAGAAAAAGAAAGGGAGGGAACGCGCTTAAGACCCTCATCAACGCGTAAGCGGTGTTTCATATAAATCGGAGAGCGGAGGACAGCACACGGTATATCCCGCTGTCTTCCGTCGTACGCCGCCAACCTACGATGCCTTCCGCGGTGGAGGCGCGCTCGCTGACGCGCCTGAAAAAAAATCTGAATATTTCGTAAAGCGACGAGCCAGCGCGGCGGGTCACGTCGTCGTGCTTTAAGCGAAAGAGTGGGGAAAGGGGGGCTCTGGTGAAACCTCCCACGCGGGTAGTTATCTCGGTGACTTAATACCAGGTAATGTGCTCTCCAGTTACATCTCAGGCGATCCGGCTGGCTCTCGACTCGGTCGGGTCGGCTTGCCCTCTCTCGCGCAATAGGTGCCCGGCGCACCGAACCGGCGATCGGTGACCCGCACGGGACGAAGGGAACGAAAATGGTGGCAATCTCGTGGCGAGGGTGAGAGAGCACGGGAGAAAGCGAGGGAGAGAGAGCGAGAGAGAACAAGAGCGAGAGAAAGAGGAAAATTGAGAGATGGGAGGAAAGTGGAGAGACGCTCGAGTCACTCGATATCCTTTCCCGTAGACCTATGCGCCACGTCGAAGCAATCGGGATCCCTTTTCCCATGAGGAATTTATCAACAACCTATTCGCACACTATTCGCATCTTCGTCCTAAGCATCCGCTCGATATCGCAACTACCGTACGTAAGTCGGTGGACGCATGTGCGAGAAACAAATGCGCTTATACGAACCAATCCGTATCTAAAAGAGTTTAATTCTTTGCATCGATCGTGCATCTAAGACAGAATTTAGAGATCTGACTTGGCCTTTCCACAGAACTTAAAAGAATCAGGCAAAATACGAACGTAATAAAAACTTTTAGAAAACTTGTAAATTCTCATCGTTTTCTGCAGACATCAAATATTTCCTTTATTATCCATCAACTGAAAGAAATAGACACTCTGTTCTGATGTACATTGGCACTTATCGGCTGCGCTTTGTTCTACAGATGCATCACGACCAATCTCGTCTTCCCAGATACATTATCGAGAAAAGATCAAAAGTTTATCCTGTTCGGCTGTAGAAGTTCGGCAAGTCCTGGACAAGTTAGTTAATGGACAAGTTCGTCGTGAGAATCGCGGGGACTATCGAGATTCGGGATCTAGTCGGCGAGATAGTAATACACCGATCCCACGTGAGATATGCGTGTGTCGTCGATCGCACTATTGTCCATCGGTAAAGATATATAGACAAGCGAAAAAATAGGGACGCTACTTAAAATTCTTGGTGGCCGGGTGCGGCGAAGAAAAATCTCGAGAATTCTCGTCTCTCTCCCTCTCTTTCCCTCTCTCTCGAACGAGAGGCCAGCGCTTCGAGATCGGACCAGCGGCTGTCCGCACGAGGCGAAGGTCGGTCCGCGGAACGATGAGGAGGAGGACGATAGAGGAGACGGTAATTGAAGAATAAAAAACGAAGAACACGGCGAGAGGAGGTGTCGAAGTTACCCGATCCTCATGACTGTAAACCCACGTCGGACGCCACAAAGCGATCCTTACTTTCGCCAACGGTTTATTATTGACGGGCTTAATGGCGCTCGCGCCCTGCTCGCGCTCGTTCTCATTGTGAGGATATTGTCAAACGTCGCACCCAATAACAAGCGAATCCTACGAGTCGTGCGGAAGCACAACATGCGAACGTGCCCGCGTCCGTGTCACTACGAACCTTCGTGGCAAACGCTTAAATTGACAACGAACAATAGAGTTTCGCTTCGAATAAATTAACTCGCCCAAACGTGGTAGAATGTGCACAAAGCGAATTGAGTTACGTCAATCGAATATATCGCTAGCTAGTTAAAATTATTGAAACTATATTGAACATTATCCAAAATGCAACCGAGCGCACGTCGTATTTAAATACAATGAAATAAGAATTATGAGGAAAACCTCCTTTTACGCTTATCGAGACTACTTGATAAAATTTCATTTATTTTTTATATAAATGTCGTGCATACCTACCATACAGCATTTCCTCCCCTGTATCATTTACCGAATTGCTTGCCTTTCATAAGAATATCACGGTCCAGTTCACTCAATTATTTCAGAGATGCTTAAAGCTCGGGAAATATTCTAAGGCGTTTGAATCTTAAAGACTATCAAATTACCGCACGAAGATCCGATACGTGCCCTACCGAAATCCAAGTTTACCGAGATCGGTGCCTCGGAATTTATCGCTAATGATCGGCGGCACCGAGCACTACGTTCGCGCGTTCATTGCCGGAGAGAGCATCGGCGGAGGATCGCACCTAATAAGAATCGCATCGTACGAGCCAGGAAGCGACACGACTTGCCTTGCGAGAGTCACGCGGCGTGCGGTTAACCTATCGACAGATAGAATTTCACTTTGAATGGGTACTCCCCGCGGCAGAAAGATCGTTAACATTACTCTTAACGGTACGTCCGTCGTCGTAACGCGTGCGTTGCGCAAATGATAATTGATAGAGAAGGACGGCAGGATTACTTTGTAAATTTTACGGCCTACCTTTGCATTGCTAAAACGCCGTCGAGACCGGCAATAAATGCAGATACTGCTATCGTAGTGATGCGCAATAGCCGTCGATAGTTACTCCGATCCCATTAGATCGTAGCGATCGCGCAATTTGTTAATCCGGCGTTACTAAAGTGAAAATATATAACGCTAAGATTGATTTTATTAAACTCCAGCTAATCTAAAAACTTAGATCGTAATAATATAAAATTTTTTAAATATTTTAAATTAAATTTTGATTCTTTCGAATTCACACAAATTATATTAATAAAATTGTCAAAATCGTTAAAAAAATTTTTTATTATGACAGATATAGAGTAATTGTAAAAATAAATTATTTTAGTACTTCAGGTTTGTCATATCTTGCCTTGGTAACGCCGGGTTAAATCTAAGCATACCTGTGCGTCCGACAGAAATCTCTTGCTTGGCGCACGCCACGTAAACCGTTAATTGGAGAGTGCTCGAGAAAAGGAATGTAAATCATAATCTTAGTAACTTTAAAGTAACTTTAACAGTCATTTAGGTAATGACGCTCCTGAGAAGAGGTAAATAAGAGTGAGTGCACTTGAAGTAGAGTATAAGTAAAATCTATGACCGAAGACTCTTTTCCCGAAGTTATATCGCTTCGGTGCAATTAGGATCATATATTTAGTCCACCGCTTAACTCACCATTACCTCCAACTTGGCCGTATACTTTCTCCACACGGCACTCTAAGAGAGACTCGTCGACTATCTCGAAATCCGGCTTGCCCGTAAAACGAAGCACGGCGAGCGACAACTGTCCGGAATTCCGTGCATCGCGCGCTCCCGGTTTACGGCCTCCCCAAAGCCACCGTACTTCAAATCCATCACCGAGATAAGGATCGGTTTTTCAGCGGATAATGTTTCACGTTCGGGAGATACTCCCCCGGCCGATCGTTAATTACCGCCGACGATATACGTCCGAAACTTTTCTATCGCCGGTTTAATGACCATCGGATGGGAGTGGAGGCAAGACTTTACGATGGGACCGGAGTGGCAGATTGGAGGCGCCTGGCAACCAGGTGGTGGTTTGAAAAGATCCCGTCCACGCCATCTGCTAAATCGTCGCCAGCTAGCGATCTATAATTTTCGCCTCGGACTCTGTCTCATATAGAAGAGGATAAACTTTACGATACTTTAAGGTTCTGACAAAAACTGGCAAATTAATGCCAAGCATAAAACTAAATTAAAATATACTACGGTGAGGCAAAATAACTGTAGCAAATTTTCGATATTTATGCAGATTGTCGCAACACTATAATTATAGTTGTTACTTGTAATACGTATAATTTCTTAGTACGCAAGTAAATGAAGTGCATCATCAGAACCAATTATTATTCTTATGTTAAACTCGTTAATTTACTCGAAATTTACGAATAATAAGGCTGAATCTCGCGAATTTGTCTCATTTCTAGTAAAAGTCCCAATCATAAAACACACACACATTCTCTGCATCCTCCAACAAATAAACAAGATGCCGGAGCTTGTTAATTTTGAGAAGAGCAAATTTTACCTTAGCCCGCCAATTGAAAAATCTGTCTTCGTTAGCGCCCTAAGTAGGAACCACATTTCACTCTAGAGTACCATAATGATCGCGGAGCCGGGGGCCTTATTGCCGACGAGGTGGGCATCACAAAACGGCGCCCGGAGAAGGAAATTATTCCAGTCAAGCGGAGAAACGCGTATCCATCGAAAAGGCGAGACGCACCGATACCGAAAGATTTCTTTTTTCCTCGTAAACGCATCGCATGGGGCACGCTGAAAGGCCGCATAATCGTCGTATGGCGTGTGGCCGAGCATTAACATATAATGGTCACCGTCATTCTTCTCTCCGTCACGTAGGACCCCGTTTAATCATTCTCGGTCATCCCGTCATGTAATCCCCTTTTCGAGCGATTGTCGGGAGAGATTGCCGGGCATTAATTTGAAAAATGCATCACCGTTGGCGGGGGCAGTATGTAAGCTTATTATCCGAAAACACGAAGCTGGCCCATCATTCGGCGATTACGCCGCTACCGATAGATCCGTAAGGTAGATATACCCGGTGCGTCCGGACGTCTAAAGCAACGTTTGTCCTCTAATCAATCTTTTTTCTCTCGCATACGAGCATATATTTCCTTTATAAATGAAGAGGGTTCTTCACCAAAGTTCAAAGTTTCCAGTTTTAAAAAACTGATTCTTAATATATTTTATTATTTATAAATAACGAATATATTAAAAATATAATCAGCGTGTCTTTAAAATAAAATGAGAATTTACAAATATATAATATAGTCCTATCTGTACAGATTATTTTATTCATTATTATTAATCATAAATGTGTCTTACTTTGTGCTGGATTCTTATTAATTGCTAAAATAAGATTTTTGTGTTAGCGAATGATTCGATTGATACGATTGCCTTACGATTAGATGTATATTTAAGCGATTCGAATAAATTTGCCGCTAATCTGCAATGTGATATTTCCACTAGTGCTGATTTAAGTTGCATACGCCCGGCTTGGGATGAAATTTCTCGCCCGCGCGAATCGTATTTCTGTCACTCGAAATTATCGGGTCAAGTTTACTACGTCACGAATTGAAACTGCGAGCAGGTTGAAATGGCTGAACTGACGAGAAACTCCTAATTCGCATCAATATTGCGAGTTCCAGGATGTTAAATTGTCTTCATCGCTAAACTCGCGAATACATAAATTAATGTGCTGACGATAAGTCAAACGCTTGAAAATAGTAATATTTATCGTCTACGTCAGGGAATTAATCGTGACCAAATAATTAGTTCCCGAACTTCAGCGTTTATTGTTTTGTAAGTATATGTATATATAATGGTATTTTGTTAGAAGAATCTTTAACATCCTTCGAACGGATGAGACTTTCTTTTTGACGTAAAGACAACCCTCTCTCATTCGACAGCCGTTGTTATTACACACCCAGTTCTCGCTGCGGTTTACGTCGGGTAATCGATCGTTCGGATAATAATAGTCATAGCGGAAAACGGTACGAAACTCAGCTAATAATAACACGGAGGCCCTATGCGACGTCAATTTGAATAACGATCGTGAATTAGAGACGTGACGGGCGCGATGCATCCACACGCGGCCGGCAATCAAGGGTTAACAAGCCGATGCGCGTTCGTATGAAAATCGAATTCGGGATGAATAATTTACACGTAACCCGGGATATCGCACGCGTACATCGCGCCTCGGAGTTCTCGCGCATAAATATTCGTTCCCTCCCATCTCGGGCTGGCGTGCGCGGGGTATAACTGATGACAGATCGGCGAGGCGAACTTTGTACAAATCGCGTAGAGAAATAATTCGTCCCCTTGACAACTCCGTGACCCTCGGAGTCACTTTCTCCTCTCTCTCTCTCCTCGACGACGTCACAGTACATCTATCCGGGACTTAACGCCTTCGCGTCAAGGAAATCCACCGTACCCTGGCGAATCCCAAGCCCGCGGGAGGAAACACTCGTTCGTCCTTTCTTGCGCCGCGCGTGTACTCGCATAGCTCCGTTATCTCCGCGAGCGCATCCGCTCCTCACCTCGTGCACCTAACGAATAGGCGAGTCCGCGTGAAAACCGATTATCCTCCTCCCAACCCCCGTGTGTGCCTAAGTAAATGCACGCGCGTGTGCGTGCATGAGAACTTAATCCAGCCGCGTAAAACAGACGGATCTTCGGAACCCGCCTCGGCGTGAACGGCGACGCGACGTTAGGAAAAAAAATCGCGCGTGTAACGCGCGACACGCGGCAATTTGTCACCTTCTCCGTTACGGTATTCGCTATTTATCATATCGTCTATCTTTTACATCGTTAAGATACACTGAAGCGCGGACGGTTATAAATCTCCGCGATCCTTATTAAGATTAGGCTATTCTCATAGAAAGCTATTACCTGATACCACCTCACATTGTATACGTGAGCATAAAATTCCGTAAATAGTACTACGGCGTGAAACAGTATTATTGACAGTTCATTAAAACTACTTTTATAAATTGTGAAACTCGAAAACGTAAAAGAATGGAAAACTTGCAGCACACGTATCTCTCTTTACGGAGTAATCACGTATAAAGCTTGTTTTGTTTTACACAAACTGCTACTTTTAATATCGTTTAAGGACAGATATCCCAAAAATAAGAGTGCTTATGCAACAACTTGAAGCGTACGAGCTATCGTTAGAAAATTGGTATTATCAGAGCCGCCGGAATAGCAGAGTGGAAAGAACGTAATAGAATGGAAAACTTACAGCAAATATATCTCTCTTTACGGAGTAATCACGTATAAAGCTTGTTTAGTTTTACACAAAATGCTACGTTTAATATCGTTTAACGACAGATATCCTAAAAATAAGAGTGCTTATGCAACAACTTGAAGTGTACGAGCTATCGTTAGAAAATTGGTATTATCAGAGCCGCCGGAATAGCAGAGTGGAAAGAACGTAAAAGAATGGAGAACTTACAGCAAATATATCTCTCTTTACTAGAGTAATCATGTATAAAGTTTGTTTTGTTTTACAGAAACAACTGCTACTTTTAATATCGTTTAACGATAGATATCCCAAAAATAAGAGTGCTTATGTAACAACTTGAAGCGTACGAGCTATCGTTAGGGAATTGGTATTATTAGAGCCAGAATAGCAGAGTGGAAAGAAACTTCCAAGATACTGGTATCGGAAGGCGCATCCATATTACCCTATTACTTTTACTAGATCGCTCTATCGAGGATAATTCCTTAAGAACGGTGCGGCATTTTTCTTGTTTCTCATCAAACGTTTATCTTGCCGTTCGCCCGGCGGCTTGAATATTTGTTAGCGGATGTATAATTTTGCATCCCAAATCAACAATTAATCGGCTTGGGAATGCTTTACGATATCATCCAATCCGCCGCAGTCTCCAGAGGCCTTCGCCTATCTACCGGTCGGTCCATATCGTGATGCATTGCCTCATAGACGACGTAATTACAATCTAACTAGAAGCCTGAATATTTCACGGACGGACGGACGTACAATGTTGCATCTCAAATCGGCAAGTGCGCGATTAACGATAACGTCGAACCGGTATTTCTCCGATTCCAGCGCGTCACTTCGCATCTAGCCCGTCGCAGCCGCTCGTAACGAACTGGAAGCATTAATATAATATGGACGTAGATATAGATACATCTAGAACGGCCAATAAAAGTTGGCCAACGTCAGCGGAATGTACGCTAATTTCAATCTATCGTACGTTATTCCGTACCGCCACTATATCAGGCAGAATGGTGAACGCGCAAACGATCAGTTCTGTTGCCGCAATTAGTCATCGTCGCATTTTCAGCGATATGGAGCAGGCAGAGCGAGACGGAGGCGTTCAGTATGCAAATAAAGCTAAAATGAAGAATAGCGTACTGTCACGTTCACCGAGTTGTGAAAACCTTCGATCAGAAATAACAGATAACTAATGGCAATATACGTTTCCTCATAGGCGCTTCGAGTTATTTGGCAAGCTGTCGACATTAGTCATCGACATATATCCATAATTGCTTTATTAGCGCGTGTAACGTTCAGCGCAATGGTAATCTTAGAAATGTTTTAAACCGCGTTTTTATTACGTGCCACGAGATTATCGATTTTACGTGCAAATTAACGATCTGGACCAACAATATTCCAGAATCGATGCAGCTCGGTTACTGTTGCATCTCGCAACGGAGGCCAACGGCCGCTGCAAGTTGATGCTGACCTAATGCCGATATGTGCCACTGGACCATTTGTCTCCATGGAATGGGGGGCCCGGCGCTAAGCAATCGTTTCGTTGACGCTTCTTCCTCACGGGCGGTGGCCGTGGCGATAGCCGGGATGAGAAATCACGTGGGATCATGCGGCGGACTGTACCCCAGATAGACTATATCGACAAGGTACCCTACCGCGTTGCCGACACGAGGGGCA
Organism: Aphaenogaster rudis; assembly: GCA_003063815.1. Classification (NCBI taxonomy): domain Eukaryota; kingdom Metazoa; phylum Arthropoda; class Insecta; order Hymenoptera; family Formicidae; genus Aphaenogaster; species Aphaenogaster rudis. The sequence continues at coordinate 1,057,295 of NJRL01000017.1, forward strand.
CTGTAAATGGTAAAGACACCGGCGTGGATGGTAGAGGAGGCCCGTGGACGTGCGTATGTGTGCGGGTACCACCGCGTGCACGGATAGGCCGAAAGTGGCCATGGGAAAGGTATCGGTGCGTTAAGGCCAAGACTGGATTCCGCGGGGCGAGGCCGGCTCGTTGGCGGGTAGGAGTGTACAAGGTCTTCGATACCTCGTAAATTACCACTCGGGGCCCGCCGTCCCCCTTCCGCCCGTCCGTCCGTCCGCCCGCCGTCCAGTTCTCGGCTCTCGACTAATGTTAAGCTGCCTACGTTTTCGTTCCGTCGAGGGAAGACTCCAAGAGATGTGCCCTCCTCCCGCCTCCCTTGTTCGTCGTTTCATCGGGGCTCTATGAAAACACCGTTGTGCCCCGGGTCCTCGAGGGGAGATAACTTTCGGACGTCGCGGATGATTCCGAAATTGGTGGGACGATGCGCGCATATTGACATGTTTACAATTCCTAGACACTTCTTGCAAGCTATATCGCAATATCGGTCTAAACGACAGTGTGCAATAACAGATTAATGAGCTATTCGCGAAATTAATTACGTCAAATTCCACTTTTCTCATGTATAAGAATTCTTAAATATATTGCAAATTAATACTCCTTACAAATGTACTTTCTTATAAAAATTGTAACAAAGTTCGAAATTGTATGTAAAATTAATGTTTCAGGTAATAGCTAGAGGGATCAAGACGATCCATGCACTGAGAAAAAAGTACTTAAAAATTTATTTCTGTGAAATAAGATTTATTTAAATACGGCGAAATGAAATTTTATTTCTAGCAAATGAACCATCTAATGTATCATAGCTAAATTTAGCTACACGGAGAAAATTTTATATTAAAAATTACTATGTATGGCAGTAGCCGTGGACTATTGCTGGAATTATAAAAATTTTTACTATGTTATTATATTAATAATTATTAAACTCTTTTGTGAAAACATAGTAAAAATTTTTATAATTCCAGCACGGTCCACGGCTACTGCCATACATAGTAATTTTTAATATAAAATTTTCTCCGTGTATAATGACGAAATATACGTTTCTGTGAAATATATTTAATTTTTCTCATTAGAGATGGTTCATTTTCTAGAAATAAAATTTCATTTTGCCGTATTTAAATAAATCTTATTTCATAGAAATAGATTTTTAAGTACTTTTTTCTCAGTGTGCTATGCGTTCTACTCTACGTTTATCACGAGAAAACGTCTCTTAATTGTTCGCCGGAAGAAAAGAATTTGAAAGAAATTTCGCGTAATGCTTCTGTTATCGTACAATACGCGGTACGTAGGTCTCGCAATTTTAGCGAGATTGCGCACAACTGCGAGACAATATCGCAAGTTCGCGTACTACTAAGCCGCATTTCGCTCCGAGTAGCTGGGATTTTTGCCGATGTTGGACAAATCCGATCCGATTGGAATGTCAAGGAGCCGGTGCCGAGGCTTCAGACTCGCGATACCGCTGCTCTAAAGTGCATTCGCAAAAAAAAGTTCGTAGCGCCGCGGCGCGGGCCGTCCGGGGCGAATATTTGAAGGGGGGGGGAATGCATATTCAAGATCGTAACGATGCAATTTCGATGGCGCATACATAATGAGAGCCTCGAGAGCGGTGCGCCGGCTCTTGCCCGGTTAATATCAACCTTTCTGCACAATGGTCCTATCACGAGGGGACTCGGAAGAAATTTCGACGTAACCGATGGCGGTTGCATTGTCATACCTCGAGCTTCGCTCAACAAAGACCGCCTGTGCAACGGCGGCGTTGCTGCCGCCGTTGTTGCTGCTGTTGCTACTTCTGCTGCTGCTGCTGCGCCAAGGGGAACGAACGAAAGTGCGGTATTGACGTTGAAAAAGGAAGAACAACGACATAATTCTCGAATCATCATGCGAGATGAGTATCCGGCCCCGGTCAGGCCGCCCCGAGAAGCGTGATTTTACCTACTCGTTAAACGTTGAACGCTCCTCGCTTCCGGTGAACCCCCGCGGTACCTTCGTGTGTGTTTCGATACGGATTGTCGATTGCTAAATCGTCCACGCGACCGTTAACACGTACGCGCGTTATCCGCGAGACACAAGAACCGCTGCGAACAATAACAATGCGCGGCGTGTCGAAAGTTACTCGATTACACGGCTCAATTACGATGAGCTCAATTACGATGTTATTACAGCTTAATGCGAAACGCGGCTATTAATAGGATAGACGTATAACGCGTCTATCATGATGAGGGACCGCGTCATCCGTATCATATTCTACAAACGCTATTGTACAAACGTTAAAACATATCCCGCTATCACGTGGTGTCACCGACATTTGACTGCTCTTCATACGGGCCTTACATTTATCCTCACTCCAATTATGCATAATGTACAATATCATTTTTTCTTCTAAAATAAGAAATGAATTTCGAAGCTACCGCGCGCGACTCGTACAATAAATTCCTTCTTCTCTCTTTCTTTCGTTTCCTCCTTTTTATCTTCGCTTTCTTCCTTCTTTTTCTTATTTTATTTTTCTTCTCCTCTTATCGCGGGACGCCGCAAAATCGCTTCGAGCCCCGATAAAAGCACGCCGGGTTATCCTCACGTCAATTAGCGCGATTGCGCACCGGGGGGAATTTCGCCGTGTCCCCACGGCGTGCCCGATTCGCGCCTCGAGGGAGCGTCATCGCCACATTACGGCCGAGTAATCTCCTTTATCGTGTCCCGATCCCGATTAATTTAAAAATATGCACGCGTTAACAACGCGTACGGTATATCGCGAGCAACGCATTACGCGCGCGAGGGGGCGCGAGGGGTGGCGAGGAGGCGCGAAAACGAAGAGGAAGAGGGGGAGGAAGAGGTGGCGAGTGGGACCAGCCGGCTCGCGAGATCCTGCGAAGGACATCCGCGTGCTGGAACTTCACGCCGGCTGTAACTTCCCCCCCTTGTAACGGAGGAGGAAGATCGCGGACGGAGGGGGGACGCGCGCGTGAAGTCAGCTTTACGACAATATAATTTTGGAAGCGACACACGGACGGCGTGGAATGCGACGATCGGAGTCAACGAACGGCGTATAGAAGTCTTCGATACGTCGTAAATGGTCCCTCCCCCGACCGCCGCGCCCGCGCCGCTGCGCTCCTGATCGTACACGGACCTCTCCTCGTGGCCGAGGAAGCTTATACGGGGTGTTTCGTGAATACCGCAACTTTGAGCTATACGTGTCCCTCGGAGGTAAATTGGCCATGGATCTTCTTATCGTGAGGGTTTCGTGGCACGATTACAGAGTTGTTTAACAAATTGAAGTAAAGATCGAAGACGGGAAAGACCTTCTGAGCAATGATACTTCAGACATAAATGATCAATCTCAAGTGAGCTTTGCTTTCAAGATATTTTTACTTGAGGTTTAATTATCAAGATGCTGTTGCGAAGGAAGAAGGCGCTCAATGAAATGTGGAGGGACTGTCTTCAAATTCAGGGGACCTTGGAAGTGCAGCGGAGGAATTCTACAAATACCCTGTGCATTGTCACGTGCACCATGTGCCTGTAGGCAATGAGAAATCGACGTCGTCGGATCCCGAAAAATGTCGACGACGCGATCGGCCAGTCTCGTCGCCGGCAAACGGAGCTCGGTAACTCTGTCGTTATATGGCTGATCGAGGGAACGGCGGAGGAGACCGAGCCGATACGACCGGCGTCTTCGGGATACATCCATAAATTTCGGCGCACCGAATATTCCCCGGGAATAGCTTCGACTGCATAGGTCGGATCAATAACCGCATAAAGTGCGGGAAGAAAGAGCACAGCGGCACGTATTCGCAGTATTCGGTCTCGGAGCGTGAACGTGCGTGGACTGGGAAGGAGTCCAGGAAGGAGATCGGAGTAAAATAGCGATCACGTCGCTGTGTTTTTCCTCGTGCAACAGGAACAACGCGCGAGGCAGCCTTACGCACTTTTTGCTCCGCCTTAACTTCGCGCCGTTCGCGGATATGATCAAGAGTGCATGTGAAATTGTTGCCGAACATTTCTGCGGTACGTGACGGCAGGTGGTCAGGCGAAAGACAATGTCAGAAAAGAATTCACTCAATCGGGACAACAATGTCGTTTGGAGAAGACTTCCGGATGATCATAACAAATTCTCGACGATCTTTTTCCTTTTCATAATTCATAATAATAACTTTGCATCGTGTACCGTCCTCGAAAGAATTGTAAAAAAGCGGCGGATTCCAGTATTCACGTTTATATTAAAAACTGAAGTGTTTTAGCAGTATTTTAAAAGGACGACTTACACAGAATCAATACCATTGATCTTTCATACATTATTAAATTCCGAACGTTCTAACGTGGGAGCGAAAGAGCGGCTGTTCTTACCTAGATAAGGCAGCAAAGGATAGACCGGTGCGATGTCGGAGCGAAAAGAATGGAATCGTAAAAATTGGAACGGGAGAAACGTCCCATAAAGTATTATTTTACTTTCGGTGCGTTTCCCGATAAAATCGCGGCTAACCCGTCGGCGGGTCTCGTTTGAAACCGAGAAGAAACTGATGGTCCGTAAAGAGCTCGCTGCGGACGGTCCACCTCAGACGTCCCGATTATATCGGGTGGGTCGGTGCTCGCGCCCGAAGCGCTGCCAAAGGAGCTGCTTCAGAAAGAGAGAGAAAAAAAAGAGAGAGCCCTATTGTCGTGCTTAATTTACCGTTAAATTGTTTACATCTCATTAATCGCGCGCAGTGGACAACAACGGTGGGATCCGCTGCAGCAAGACCGTCATGATCATCGATGCACGTCAGTCATGGGGGGGCCGCGGCCCACGTTCCCCTTGGACATATCAAGTCCTCCATTGCCACGCTCCCGATTCTCGCACGGTCAGAACGCATCCGCTTGTGCTCCGCAATTCTGCGCTCGATCCGATCGGAAAACATTTTTTTTCGATTAAGAAATATAAATAAAAGATGAGCTAAATTACTCTGCTCATTGACCTGTTCCAGACCCATATGCGTGCTTGATATAGTAATTATCTTTTTGTGTATTCTATTCGCTAAACGATTAGCAAAACAAGAGTAAACTCAAGAATAGACTGAAACAAGATAGTTACTATATCAAATACGTTTATAGGCTTGGTTCTTGTTCCTATCCTACTTGTTATCCTTAAATTAGTCGTGGGGAGCTGCAGCCCACGTTCCCCTTGGACATCGAGTCGTCCATTGCAACGCTCCCGATTCTCGCACGGTCGAAACGCATCCGCTTGTGCTCCGCAATTCCGCGCTCGATCCGATCGGAAGAGATTTTTTTTCGATTAAAAAATATAAATAAAAAATGAACTAAATTACTCTGCTCGTTGGCTCGTTTTCCAGACCCATATGTGTGCTTGATATAGTAGGGTAACTCCAGTATTTACGCCGCGCGGGGATTTACGCCGCAGAAGTCAGAAAAAATAGAAGGAGTA
>NJRL01000017.1:1072943-1099069 GCA_003063815.1 Aphaenogaster rudis
TTTGCTGCTCGCTGCTTGACGCTTGACGCGTCCTGTCTGTTTCTACCTTAAGGCATGAATATCCCTTCACGCGAGTTGATACTCTTTCTAGTTTCAATACATCTATCGTCCTTGCATTTCGAAACACGTGGATACTGCAGTCCTTTTGTATCTGAACGTCTTGTATTTTTCGTCTTTTCTCTTTCTTCCTCAAACGTCTAATTGTATACCAGTTTCATTTCAAATGCAGGAAGTATAATATAGGCTGCGGTCCACTTGACGTTACAAATGCTTCGAAGCGTTCGAATGACCTATCAGAAGAAAGAATTTTACAAATTGACCAATCAAAGAATTCTTCAAAGCATTTGTAGCATCAAGTGAACCGTAGCCATAGTACGCAAAGCATGTCGACCAATCACAGTCGAGCATTCTAAAAGTAAGACCGCAATTTTGATTGTGATTGGTCGATATGTTAAATCTTACGACTAATCTCATTGTAGACACCGCTTTAAAGAAGAGATCTATTGCAAAGCCCGGACTTGCGCAGTGAGCGGTTATAACGACTGCCGAACTCGTAAAAAAGTAAGTGGTTTAATTTTCCTGTTGAAAGCAGACACGCACAGCTGATTAGAATAAACAAAAGCATAATGATGCCACACGTACGATATATTATATGTGTATTTGTCAATAATATGATTAGCTATCACTTGTATCATTTCTTAAACGTGTTGAAAAAAGTTTAACTCAAATCCTGTTTCTGATTTCTATATGAGTACAAAATAGTGAAACGATGCATGTAATGCAGGGCCTTCCTGACGCACTATATAATTATTTGTGCTATTCTATGAATGTTATGTATTACAGATATTAAATGGATTGCTAGCCACCACCAATTGTTGTCGAAGAGTGCCCAACAGAGAATTCTTCTATTGGTTAACCATAATATTTAACAGGTACCCAGCAAAATTTATTGTAACATTGAGGACCGATTGTTCCAACTTCTTGGTAAGCTAACTAACAGTTAAATCATATGTTTATCTTTGTCTAATTTGAAGGAGAAACAAAGAGAGACATGATTTATTAGTTAGCTTACCAAGAAGTTGGAACAACCGACCCTGATTGCGATATTACTTGCTAACACAACTTTTAAGGTAATAATTGTTTTGAGGGTTGACTACGAAAGGATTCAGTCTGTTGGTCCAGACCGTGCGTGTGCCGAGTGGCTCTTGAAGAATGGTGCCAGTGTCAGATGGAAAGGTTTCTCGGAACATCTGAAAGATTACAATAAATTACCATCAGAAGAAAATCGAAGTTACATTCAAGCAATAGATGCTACAGACTCTGGAATAACACATGTAGGATTTCCATATTTTGGTTAGTGTCATATTAAATATATATGTATGTGATAAATTATAACATTATTTGGCAATGAGATATTGCAACGGAGGGTCTTTGATAACAATGTATGACATATTAAGAAATTAAATATTAATCTAGAATTTTTATTAGATAGAACAGTCGAAAGTATTAATCAAACATGTATTGTGTTTAATTTAATATTATACACAGAGATATTTGCAAACTGTTTCTAATTAAAAACAATTTTAATCGCTTATTACAAATAAATTCTTATATATTATTGTATTATTAGGTAATATTTATAATAGGTAATAGTGGTACTTCAGTTGGTTGCAGGTATATCGATGAGATAAAACTCATACGTTGTTTTTACTTGTATAACTCCGCTTTGCCATTGTTATCGGCAGTGAAGGATACCCTAATTACTCTTGAAATCAAAGATTGTAAGAGTATAACTGATCAAGGAGTGCGCAGTTTGAAAAATCTCAAGTAAGCATTTTATATTACTATATGTATTAAAGAATATTATTTTCAATATTTGTTTAATTATAAACATATGCAATTCAAATATTGTGAGTTTTCTATTTTCTATATTTTACAGAAATTTGAAGACTTTAAAGCTTGCTGGTATGCCATACCTGGAGGATAAAGCTTCACTTAGAAAAGAGCTTGCAGAAGCTCTGCCAAATTGCATAGTAGAACTGAAATAAATATACGAAACATCGATACTAGTACCTATGCACAGTAAATGTTCAAATTTTGTCATTGATAATTTATATATAACGCGTATAATTTCACATATAAAATATTGTTAATATGACATACATATTTTATAAAATAATATATAAAGAAATTTAAAAAATTAGGAATTGATTTTTCCTTTTAGGCGTATTCTTGTATCCCGTTCTGTAGATATTTATTTTACATTCGCTACATTGCGTTGTCATTTCCTGAGTGGCGTTCATACTCTTCCTTAAATTTGAAGCTCTGCTCTAGATTCCTTAGTTTTCTAATTACAACAGATCTTTAACAATGCCACAAGAAATGAATGTTTTGCGTTGTTATTCTTGCAAAATGTACCAAGTAAGTTTAAAGTGAATATCATTAATAATAGCGTTTGTTATATCATTAATGATAGCGTTTTCTTCGCATCTTTATAGGTACATATAGTAAAAAAAGCACGCAAATGGAGGTGCAAATTATGTAATGCAAAACAATCTATACAACAGGTATATAAAAAATTAAAGATTCATTAACGATGACAAAAAAACAATTTGTAATAATTCTTAAATATTTAAATTAAATCACATTGTTTTTACTTGTAGATATATTTTCAAGGATCTGGTCGAGAGTGTCGTCTTCACGTCCAACAACTGAATTATTTGAAGGCAAATGACACATTTTTCTTACATCCTGAACAAAAGGATAGCAATGACGATTGTAACACTACTAATATTGGTCAAGAATCAGGCACTGATAAAGCTGTTGAAAGTGAGTGGGCAAAATATCTAGACTCGCCAAAGAAAGAAAGTCTATTTGATGCAGAGGATTTATCTTCTGATGATATTCGTGAAGCTGAACATATAACAAATGAGAAATCTTTATACAATGCCATAAACAATGATTCATGTAACTTTGAAAACACTGTAGATAATCGTAATTTTGGATTTGAAGATATTGCCGAGACAGAGAAGTTATGTTCTACGAGTTATAATTATAATTCTAGTATCAAAGATGAATGCAATTTGCAAGATAGTGATAAATCAAGCAGAGATCATAACAATGTTGCTAATATCTTTGAAACTTATAGTGAACTAGATGATCCTCTCGACATTTAATTTTCTTGAATAACCGATGGGATGTCCTTGTGTAAATTAAAAGGGCAACGTAGGAACCTTAATACTATTTGAATTAAATATATAAATTAATTATTTTCCTGAAAAGTAACATTTTATTACAGAATTTAATACATAAAAAATTGAAGAAAATATACGTCAAATTGTTCGTAAATTTTCAATATCCTATAATTTCAATTAAATGCATAAATTATTTACCTACTTCTCATTGTCTATATACATATACATGTATTTTGTGGTAACTAAATAATGTTTTTTAATTTAATGTTTTCTATATAATATCGCAGAGACAAGATTTTTTTTCTAAATTCTAGACTTAAATACATTGTTTCTTTCTGTTACATTTCTCTTTTCTGATAAAAATAAGTGAATAACGGTTTAGTATATAATGCAGTTCTTTAAGAAAGATAGAATGCTGGTTGGAAGATTGACTGTTGCTACATAAATCCTTATGTATTTAAAACAAATAATCTATATCATAAACTAATACAATATCAGCAAAGGGACTCATGCAACACGTCACAAAGATGTAAATAATTAAAAAATAATTACGCATATTATTTAGCAATATAATGTATATGTTAAAGTATATACGCATATATCATGTTTATATATCCTTATTTCTTATTATATTAATATATACCAGCATTCTACTTTTCCTTAATATATATTATGCATTACCAATAATCATTCTACTATACTAAAACAGCTGTGCTAAAACAATATGGCGACAAATATCGTATTTATCGTTAAATTAAAAGAGTCCCAAATAAAAATATTGCAATTATAATAATATTTATGAACATCTTAAAATTTCAACTAAAGCTTAGCTCATCCACTCTTGCTTTAGAATTAATATCAAGATATACAAAGGATATCGATGCTTATAAATGTTTTGGCAGTGCATTACATAAGGACATGTGTACATTTTATCATATAAAGGCAATAGGAGAGTTAAAAAAATGGCAGCGTTTGATAAACATTTCTGATTGTTACACAAATAATACATTGTAGAAAGATTGCAATTGGCAAGGGAAGATAAAGATATTCTTTTCGTTGTGCGTTCAGTCTTCTATTACACAGCTAATTTCAGTAATAATATATTCTGATAAATACTTCTTATAATAAGAAAATTTTCAGCAAAAATGTATATTGACATTAGTTTATATATCAACATTAGCAGTGAGGAAAGTAATAATATTGTCAAATTTTATAAATTTATTAATTTCTAAATAAATGCGATTAGTCATGATACATATCTTAAAAATCTCAAGCTATACTTAAACAAGTTGTTTGCACAATATAATTAGTTTTCTCACTAAATATTTTCTTCAAAAAACAAATAAATTATAAAAAACATTTACGAAGTAGAATAAAATCACACCTAACTACTTTAATTATTTATAGTCCCAATTATATAAAACTTACATAAATTATATAAAAATTACATATTTTGTATATTTCTAAATGTGCTCCACACAGTGCATATGATATTCCTACAGTTAAATCCAACAGTCGCCACAAAATGTTTTAAAAACATGCACGATGTGGATGATAAAGATCTAAGAGAATCGAGTTATTATCAATTTAAATATCAGCTAATATAAGCTCGGTCTCTGTTATTTATTACTAAATAAATTAGGTTACTAAATGCATTGCGAAATCAATATATCTAAGGCAATTTGTCACGCAATTGTTGAAGCGTAAAAAAAAGATAAATCAGTTCTGATGTCTAAAACTATGACGTCGGGGATTTATTGAATCTTGATGATGTCGCCAGCTGCTTTGCCAGCTTCTACTACGCCTATTCCAACTGAAACAAAAATTTATATTATTGATATTAAATTCATATTTTTGATTGAATTATTTTAAATATTTAGAAATATCTCTATACTTACTTTTGTAACTTCTTTCGTCTTTTATTAGATGGACTGCCAAGTTCGCTTTCGCGTATAATTTGTAACGCCGAAGGTACAAACATATCTTCTGCTAAAAGAATAAAACTTTTAGTGTTTAACGTATAATAAATAAACTTCTTTATGAAACCTACCAAATGCATCACTATATTTTCTTTTCGAAATATATCGTTGATGTTGCTGTAGTTGCGGCATAGCCTCTCTAGCGCTGCCGACTGTACAATCCCATGTACCTTTACATCCCTTCAAGTGTTCCAATTGATCATGCAGATAAGATTTTTCAGTGGGTGTCAAAGATGATGCTCTATTCCATTGTTCAAATGGATCTGCCAAAAAGTAAGATAATATCAATCATCCTTTCATGAGATTTTGTTTCTTGAGATGTCTTTCATACATACCAAGTCTTAAATTGTAATATGTCACTAATCCTGTGGTAAATTCGCAGTAAAGGAAATCGTGCGTCTTGTTAATTGTACGTATGCACGAATACGTGTTATTATTAGCATTCATGCAAAAGCAAAATGGTCCCGCATTCCACAGAGGTGCGGTACGCCAGTGATCGTTATCGTGCTCGAAGCAGTTCATTTTTTCCGTCAGGCATTCCTTTTCTAGCTTGGCTTTCTTTCTGAGTTTTCGCTCCTTTTTCTTTAAACGCTCCTCCTTCAATCTTCGTCTCTCTTCCCTAGCGATCTCTTTCTCATCTTTTTTTGTATCCGGCTCGCAATAACATTTGTGTCGCGCTTCTAAAGGACTGTTTAGCATCGGCGGAAGACGACCGTTGTTACTGGTTGTAGTTATACCTACAGTAAAAATTATATGATGAAAAATGCTTTAAAAAACTAATCAAAATTTATGACGATACCTTGTTTGTGTTTTCTATCAGGAGATTCAAGAATGGTAACGTCGATCCTCGCTGGTCCGAGAATACTTGATGTCCTGTTCTTTTGTACTTTGGGATATCTCTTCACTGACGGTGTAGTCGGTAACGTGACGGACGTATTTCGAGGTCGATCGAAACTTTTATCGATAGCTGGGTTGGTTCTTGGCACTTCTGTAGTGTATGTCGAAGTCATCGTTCCGGATTCAGTAACTGCGATCGATTCTGTAGTACGATCTTCGTTGAAGTCGTTATTACTCCTGGAAATTCCTAAATACTGGGTGCTTTGTCTCATAGTGCTTACTTCTGTGATCGCGGTAGCAGGAACAGTCGTAAATTTGTGACTGTAATTGTGTTTCTCTCGAGTCGTAGGATTTTGTGTAGACAATGTCACATCGCTGGTAGCATACGTTGTATTCACGTGCGTTACGCGCGGGACATCGTCGTGTACGCTATTTGTAAGCAGCGTATTGTTTTTACGATGGTGATGCGTTTTCCTGCGTCTTTGCGGCTTATCCTCTTCAATTTCCGTTCTGTTCGTAAATGTCTCCTTAATCTTCTGGCGACGAGGCGGTTTCTTCGGCTTAACTGTCGTTAGAATCGTCGATGCCGACGTTTCGGCGACAGTCTCCATGGTAGAAGTTTCGATAGGAGTTGTACTGTATTTATCAGGCTTCTCTTCCGTCGTCGATGCTTTTTCATCGCCCGGAGCTGTACTAATCTTCGTAACAGACTCCGTAGTCATATTCGTGATAAGATCTGCAGTAGTATGAGTAACTTTATCGTGCTTTTTATGATGGCGGCTTGCGTGCCCCTTTGGAGGATGATGGTGAATTTTGTGCGAACCGCGAGTTTCTTCTGCGTCAGCAAGCTTCTCCTCGTTATCCGGAAATTGTGGCCGTTTGATCATTAAATGTCGGCGAATCTCCTGCAAAAATATTGACGTTATGAAAAAATTTAATTGAAAGAGCTCTACATACAGGATGTCCCAGAATGGATAATTAACCTTTGAGGGGGTGAAAGAGGGTAAAATTGTAAGACGAAAGTTCCTCTCTCTCACTTTTCTCCGATCATTATTCACTGAGTTATTTAACAATTAAGTCAATTTCGTGTGCCCTGCAGCGCAGCATTATTTGATCAAATTTGATCGAATGATGAGGTGAGTGGGAAAGAGAGGAGTATGAGAAACATGTTAAAGAAACGGAAATTGTTTATTTGAACCCAGTTACAGTGTAGGTAGAACCCAGCTACAGTGAACCAGTTACAGGGCATTTCGAGCCAACACTGTAACTGGCTTCAAATAAATAATTTTCGTTTCTTTAACTTGTTTCTCATACTCCTCTCTCTCCCACTCACCTCATTATTCGATCAATTTGATCAAATAATGCTGCGCTGCACGGGATTGAATTAATTGTTAAATAACTCAGTGAATAATGACTGGAGAGAAAAGTGACAAAGAGGAACTTTCGTCTTACAATTTTACCCTCTTTCACCGCTTCAAAGGTTAATTATCCATTCTGGGACACCCTGTATACAGGGTGTTAAATTTCAAACGTAACAGGCCGAATATTTCCGATCCTATTGATTTTATAAACAAATGTTTCAAATAAAAGTTGCTAGGTTTTGAGAGCGACATCTTATGATGGACACAAGTTTTGTCTAGGTGGAGGTGTTCCTGAGATTTTAAGGTGACCTTTGTTTTTTTAAATGGAATTGTATGATTTTTTTATACAGTATGATGCCTGTAATTATTCTGCACATAAAAGTATTAAGGTAAAGTTATCAAAAAATTAATAGGATCGGAGATATTCGGTCTGTTACGTTTGAAATTTAATACCCTGTATACAGTTGTATTATGTATTGCATTGTATAATGTATTAATATATATTTATACAATTTACTTTCAACGTTTCCAATTGTGTTCGCATCTTTTTTATTTGCAGCTCGATCTCCCGTCTGGATATTCGCCATTCGTTAGGATCTTGATATATAGCTTGGGTACAATTTACACCCCCTTCTGGTAAAACCAAACATTTTGGCGATAGTGATTTCCTTACTTCAGACGACAAATGACGAACTTGACTTTGCTAAAATAATAAACCTTTTTTATTCGGTGATATATGCAAATTGACATTAGCGTGAAATTGACGCTTCGTCAAATGTTACCTTTAAGTCATCTAGTTCTTCCTCTATGCTTTCCATAATCTCCGTGACGTGATCTATAGGGTCCTTGTTCGTGACACTTCTCCGTACCCTCCGATGTCTTTTTATTACGTCGCTCACATTTAATCGACCTTTAACAATCTTATCTAAAGTGGGATCAAAGTCGTTTATAGAATAGCCGTAATCCAAGTAGTCGACAATGTATTCATCTAGTTCGTCAGTTTCATCGTCATCAGCGTCCTCAATTCTCGTCTTACTGCCGTTTCTGAAATATATGTCATCCATAGATCTCACGATAAGAAGCTTTCCCGAACTCCGTGATATTTAGTGATTACTTTCGTACCTTTCAAGATTTTTCCTATATTCTTCATTCACCTTTTGCGGCAGTATATCTAACTCCTGCATTACGTTATCGTCGTCTTCTTCGTCAATCGCGCGTCTGTCCCTATCATCCAAGTCGATATCATTATCAGACTCGTCACTACTTTCCTCGGTTAATACGATATCGTTTGATACCTCTCGCTTGCCTATATTAAATTATTTTAATTTAGTTCATTCATCTCAATTCAAATTTTATTAATTTCATAACAATTATATCAATAATTCAAGGATCACACTTAGGATGCTAGGATAAGAAGTCGATTCAAATTTATCGGGGAATATTTTTACTATTCGAATTTCTATTTTTTTTTTCGACGATAGATTATATAAAAATACAGGACAGTAATAACGCTAAGATCACTCACCACGTTTGGCGAAGTATCCCGCTGTATCATCATAAGGATCCACAGGTCGGCGGTCCCTCGTGAAACCGTATCTCTGCCCGTCATAATCGTTGGACTCGAGTCTCGTGTAGATCACGCCGTTGGGGGTGAAACAAGCGCACTTCTTGGACACCCTCTGCGGCGGCGGGGGCGCCGCGTATCTGCACTTGTGCCGTCGCCAGCGATGTCCGTCCCTCTCGCATCGCCACTTCTGCCCAGGAAGACAATCGGTCTGCGCTTCTGGTCGCGAGCACTCCGCCGCGAGACGCTCGTGCTTCGTCGCGAAGGGCGCGTGCACCGAATGCACCCTATTGTCGAGATGTGGATCTGAGCCTGGGAGACAGATACGTGATATCATGCGGCGATGAGAAGTCCATTCCAGATTAATTTCGTTCATCAGATTCCTCGATGTGCGGATCCGTCTTTACAAGATGTTTGTAAAACTGAGGAATGGGAATTGCTTTCAAAGAGATCTCGACGCGGGGATCTTTTTAAAAGAATTTCTTAAAGTTTCCGCTTCAATATACACACCTGGCTATGTTAATATTTACATTAATATCTACGGCTGTGTTATATCGCTTCAGCGAAGTGGTCATGGAATGAAATCGCTGGTCTCTAACGCAGATGCGAAGCGGTTTATAATGTATGGAAAACACGGAGACACGGAGAGATCGCCTTGACATGACGACTTCATATGCAAACAGACATCCGTAAAGTTGAACATAACGCGATGCTGGAGCAACGGAATTCAACTTCCTCGAGGGTTGATGTCCGCGACGGTGAGGAGGGATTGCCCGATGACGTTACCGCGGACTCTATCGCGAAGGGAAAAAAATAAATCGCCGGGATCAAGCGGGCTTAGAACTCGAACATCGCGTGTTTCTTTGCAACCCTTTAAAAAAGAAAAAAAAGAAACCGTCCCAAGTCCTTCACGCGAGATCGCGAGATTCCTGCGCGTTTGGAGGAACATCGTTACCGATACGTCGTATTATACGTTTTGCTTTTGCTGGCACCACGTTTATCGCCGAAAATACCCTCGCGACAAAGCCCTCTCCCAATAATCTAGAGAGGAGGATAAAGGGAGGAGGGATGCGCCCCGTCTCGATCCCGAGGACCGGGTATTTATGCTAATGCATACCAGGGAAAGAACTCGTTCCTCCGCGCGTGTACGCGTAATACGCGACGCACAGCATCTGGCGTAACGGTAGGTTTTATAATATAACGTTGCTGCGTGCGCCCGGAGCATCTGCTCTTGTCGTCGAACCAACGGATCTATCTATCCGGGTACTCGTCAGATCAATGTCGCGAGCTTCCTAGCTGTCCTGACGCTTCCTATACATGCATTCGTGAGTGGATTAAAATGGCCATTTTTTACAACGTACAGCTGGGTGCTTTCTAATCTAATTTTTCTAGCAATAAAGGTAAGAGAAAAGAGAGAGGATAAAGTAGTAAAGTTAATCAGCGATAATTTCCATTCGGCTACGGCTAATTTTAATATTGGGAATTATTTGCAACGTAATGAATTTGTACAATCCCATTGACTCGCAAATTCCAATAATCCGACGAATATAATGGCCCCATGAATTAATTATTCCACTGAAATTATCCATCTGTACATTATTGTCAGAGCCTCGGTCATTTATTCGATTAGAATATATCTACTATGCAAAAGTATTTTGTAAAAGAATATGATAATTAAAACGAGAGATGACCGCCGCGATGATAATAGAACAAATCTGGATCTCTAATTAATCGGATGACTCACTAGTCTCGTCGATCATCGAGTCCTCAAAATCCTCGTCGTCTGAGATATCCTGATCGCTTCCGGTGTCATTCTCCGTAAATCGATGCTCCGTTTCGACGTCCGCGTCTGGATCGGCGATATCACCGTCCTCCTCTTCCGGCGTCGAGCTCGACGGCCGCTTAGTCTGGGTGGCATTTTGCCTCCTGGCTTCCCGCGCCTTCGATTCAGCGATGGATTCCGGAGTCTCACGGCGCCCGGAGGACTCGATCAGGAATGTGTCGGGCCACTTGAACTTCGACCTTCTGCCGTGCTTGCTACTGTAATGACGGGCTTTACTCGCAAGCGAGATCGATACGGCGCGGGAGGTTTACTTAGAGAAAAAAAATATTGCGCTTCGCGATAACGGGATTATTACTGTTATAATAATTTAATGGAGCTACATGACGGAGATTTTAACTCGCTACGAGGCTAAAGCCTGCAAAAAGTCACGCTGCAAAAAGGGCGGGCGCTTTAACAATGTAACTTCGTCTAACCGAGTCAGAAAGTTCTGACAAATTAATGAAGTTATACAACAGGAATTTTAGCTCGGTAGAGACTGAAATCCAGTTACGCGACCCGCATTAAAGTTGGGCATCTAGGAACGTTAAACTCTAACATTCAATTGGAAATTATTACATCGAGAATTAATCGTGGGAATCATGTGTGTGACATAACGCGCTGTAATAATAGATCAAGATCTCGAGGTCAATGTACCAATATTCAAGCAGTTATATACCAGCAGCAAGAAAAAATAAGCAAGATAATTGAACTTTCTAAATAAAGCCTCACTAAAAAGAGGTCTCGGTTAAAATAAAATTTATTATAAAAAAATTACACATCCTGCGTAATATCAGAAAATGAGGGAAAATATTTAAAGTGTGAATACACATTCTCTATTAAAATATTTTCGATATTTGTATATATTTGACTTTCGTGTATATTTGACTTTCCGGTCATGTAGATATTAAAGTGCAATGACATGGTGAGCTTGAAGATTTAAGTGCACGACCTCAAGAAAAACCGTCGACGTACTCACTTGAGAAAGAGTTTCTTGAAGGAACGACCATCCATCTGTGGTGGCGTCTCGACGCCGGCGATATCCAGGAACGTCGGCGCCAGATCGATGTTCAAAACTATGTCGTCTACTCTGCAACGTTATGCGGATGTTTCATTGCGACCCAATATCGGGCCTTACATTTCTCGACGTTTATTTGATCTTAAACGAGTTTCCGCGAACGAAAGCCAATGCACAAAAGTTTCGCGGGTAACAGCATTATAATGACCTCGCCGCAACTTCATATGTCCAATAAACCTCTTCTAGCCATATGGCTGTACTTTCAAAACGTCCGAACTACTTGACGTAAAGAACGTTTACGATCTCTCGACATTTATTGATGTTTAATTACTTTCAGAGATATTAGACAGATATTATAAGACAGTTAAAAATTTTATTATAGCGTTGTTACAAGGAATGATTTTGCTTGTTGTATATACTTAAATCTCTACTGCAGTTTATATTTATTTAAGAGAAGAAAGTAACAAAAAGAAAAGAATTTTGGCAATACGTATCTGATGAATTTGGCTGATTTGATAATATATACAATATGAATAGAAATATAATGAAAAATAGAGAATATATTATCTCCCTATGTTTTTTTATCGATTTACAATTAATATAATTATGGTCTACTAAACTATTCTATTAATCTGAAAATTTAATTAATACTTTACAACGTCTCTTCTGTTTTCAAAATTTTTTTCTTTAAGGATTTTTCGAAAGGATCGATTTAATTTTGTAAGAATTCACTCTATCTATCTGTTTGTTTTTTCAAACACTATTTACTTTTTCGTAGTTTAGTTTCATGGTCCACGAGCATAATTCGTCGCGGACTCTCTATGGCTTAAAATCGAAAAATAAATTTTAAAAATAGAAAAAATCGATATTAAAAGATATTAAAAGTTGATATAATAAAGGAAACACGATTATTGAATACGATGAATGTTGTCTGGTTGATAGAATTGTGAGTACATAAACATAGTCGAATGGAAAAATATCTATCAATAAGTATCACGAAACTGCGTGGTCAAGAGAAGAACCCAAAAAATGGAAAACAGAGTTACTGTCCCAATCACCTTCGCCTAATGGCAATTTATGTTTGTTTCAATTTATTGGTGGGGCGTATTACAATTATTTACAACTCCACCTTCCAAAAATTAGGTTTCGGTTCATAACATTTATATTTCGTTTTCAATTTATTATAACTAACTGTGTATATTTTTATATACGAGAAATTATTTATGTCTAACTCCATCTAGAGTGTGAAAGTTGACACAATCAGGGAAACACGACTGCTAAATGTCAACTAAACATAAACATAATATACTTCACGAGATATGTGATACATCTTTTATGCCAGTATATTGGGGGGGGGGGGGAATAAAATATAAAATAATCAAGATATTTTCTTTTAAGTGACAATACTTTTATTGATGTGGATGACGAATGAGGAGAAAATTCCAAAAAAGTATTTATGCCTAACTGCAATTAGAGTGTGAAAATTGAAACAATCAGGGAAACATGACTGAATGCGACGAATGAGTTGTATGGCTGATAGAACTATAAGCATATAAGGATAGTCGAACAGAAAAGTGTCCATCAGGTCCATAAATGCCACAGACCTGCATGGTCAAGGAGAGAATCCCAAAAATTCCGAGTTTACCGGCATAATTATTTTCGCCTGATAACAATTTATGTTTGTTTTAATTTATTGGTGAACTCTTCAAAGCCCGACGTTTAAAAAATTTTTTCATGTATTTATTATTTTGTTTATATTTATATTTCCGGCATCTCTATAAATGTAAAAACACTTTACGAGACATCATTCATTTGCTACAACAACGTAACTCAAAAATCGAAATTTCATTAATTTCCCGATACGATTAAATTTCCATAATAGAGAATGCTTAAAGTATTAAATATGCAATTGGAGAGACTTACATGGATCCAGGTTCGATGCCAGGACCTCTAATAAGGAATGGCACCCGTACATCGAACTCGAACGGGAAGCTTTTACCTTTTATAAGTCCGAACTGCCCCAAATGATATCCGTGATCCGACGTATAAATAATATACGTATTATCCAGTTCACCCAGATCTTTCAATTCTTGATAAATCTGTCATACATAAAATAAATGTATCGTAAGTGCAATACGTGTATTAAAGTCTAACATTTTCGTTAGATAGTTCTCCAGAGATGTGATATGAACTAGTGTGATATAACTACATTTCCTTCTGGATTTCAAACTTTTCAAGTAATTCTACGTAAGTGTTAAGCATAATGCGTACCCTATCTACGGCAGCGTCGACGCTCTGCAAGGTTTGCAGGCGTTTTGTCATTAAGAGATCTGTGAACTGTTTGTGAATGGGCTGCATCTTCTGCGTAACTTGGAGTATCCATTGCTTGTCGGGATTCGGTGCGTAATCGTACGCTGGCGTGCTGAAATGCAAAAGTGCGGATAATTGGTTATAATTATGCGTGTCTCATAAATACAAATAAAATTCAATTTTTTTTCTTTGTTAGAGAAAATGGTTTGAGCAAACATTTTCCGACAAGAGTTCGGTTAGAATTTAGATCTTCATTCTTAAATAAAAAATACGATAAAATATATTATGACATGCTAAGATAATCTAATATCATTATCTACTAATATCATTACTAATAATCTATATTAGAATAATAATTAATATATAATATAATCATTATATATAATTAATAGAATAGTAATTATTATAATGTATAAATATGGATAATTAGAATTATATTAATTAGAATAGGAAAAAATATAAATATATAAAGAATATAAAAGATAAAAATTTGATTTTAATATCGATAGGTAGATATTATCTACTAGTTAAATCGCATATTATACTGTCTGTTATAAAATGTGCAATGCAAAGAATGGCTGACCGGATAATTTATAAACTATTGTTTATAATAAATAATCTGCAACGCACAGCTAAAAAAATTATCGTTTAAATTCTTCTCTTCCAAATATCTGAAACAGTTTCCTTTATAAAAATTTTGGACATATATTTCAAAATATCCCTATAATATGTCTTTGTCTTATAGTAAGGGGAATCACGCTACACCAAGCAGTTTTCCAATATCCGGTTTTCGTGATATTCAAGATATGAAAATGATTTATGACTATGGTTTCAAATCTAGAGTCCCTTCCGACGCTATTTTCCGTCTTGCGTGAGAAATCCGCCGGCGGCTAATTCTACATCGCGAAATCTCGGTGGCCGCACGACGCTGTCCTTAATCACAATCGCGATCCGCCGGTCTTGCGAGGTCTTAACGAGAACCGGTCGGGATTTAGGAACATAGTTTTGTCTCAGGAATCCTTGGCAGCTAGACCAAAATTGAATTAATCCCTCCATGGCCGGAGTGGCCGGGACAAAAGATCGCCGACGAGACGGCGGGGTGAGGCCCACAGGGTGGATGGGTACGCTCGAGACGGACCGTCGCCGCCTCTTTCCCCTCCACCAATTACGCGAGACACGAAATTATGGGTAATATAATCACCTTCCTTCACGTCCTTTAGAAGCGCTCATACCGCACGCAGGATCTTTGTCTTATTGACGGGTTTTCGTGCAACGGTTCCCGATTACGCATATGTTTCGGATTTCAGGAAAAACAGCCGATAAAAAGTAAAAACTATATACAACATTTAAATGCATTCTAATTAGTAATATCATACATTTAAACAATTTCAAAAAGGAACTTTATTTATAAAAAAAATTTCTAACTTAAAACATATATTAAATACTAAAATTAAAAGATACCTTTATTCATCAAATATCGGAACCATGGAATATTTTGACTAAAGAAAAAACAACTATATCAAAAAAAATCTGTGCAAAGATTTCTGTAGATAACTTCATGCAATGATACATATATATTTAGATTATTCGCATATCGTAAAATCGCAATTGTAATTTATTCACGTTTTATAAGATGCAAATTTGGTATTGAGCAGATCATGTAAATTTCCACAATCAGAAATTGCAGCATGTAGTGTTCATATCAATCGGATATGATGTAGATCTTAACTTTATTATTTGTGTTTTATTGCTAATGTTCGTAACAATTACAATTTACATTTATTTCAATTTATTAGTGCGACAAACTTTACAAAACTTCACATTTCTAGAAATTTAAGATATGTAGATGCATTGAATGAATTGTCTGGCTGATATAATTGGAAAAGCATAAATATAACCGAACGAAAAACTGTCATCCATAGATACCACGAAGTAGTAAAAAAAAACTGGCAAAATAGAGAATCCGAGTTCACAGGCCTAATGATGACAAGGCCCAGTCATCGTCGCCTGACAATTTACATTTGTTTCAGCTTATTGGTGAGACGATGTAAGAATAACAAAGCCCCATCTCCCAAAAATTAGGATATAAGGTATGTATAAGTCATATACATTTATATTTCGTTTTCAATTATAACCAATTGTGTATAGTTTTATATACGAGAAATTATTTATGTCTAACTCCATCTAGGGTTGGGTTCCGATTCCCTACCCGAGTGCCCTCAGGTATTGTTTTAGCCTTGTTTAACATTCAGTAAATAACAAAGATAAAACGATACTTGAGGGCACTCGGGTGGGGAATCGGAACCCAGCCTAGAGTGTGAAAGTTGACACAAACAGGGAAACACGACTGCTAAATGTCATCTGTAAACGTAAATACACTTTACGAGATACCTGATACATCTCTCTTATACCATTATATTAGAATAAAATATAAAATAACTCAAGGTATTCCCTTTTGGGTGACTTTCAATACTTTTATTGATGTGGATGTCGAATGAGCAGAAAAATAAAAAAGAAATATTAATGCATAACTGCATTTAGAGTGTGAAAGTTGAGACAATTAAGGAAACACGACTGAATACGACGAATGAGTTGTATGACTGATAGAACTATAAGCACATAAGTATAGTCGAACAGAAAAATGTCCATCAATAGATACCGCGAAACTGCGCGGTCAAGAAAAAAACCCGAAAAATGGATATTCCGAGTTTAACGGCCTAGTTATTTTCGCCTGATGACAATTCATGTTTGTTTTAATTTATTGGTGAGACGAACTCTTCAAAGCCAGACATTTAAAAAAAATTTTCATGTGTTTATTATTTTGTTTATATTTATATTACCGTTATCTATAAATGTAAAAACACTTTACGAGATATCACTCATTTGCTACAACAACGTTACTCAAAAAACAAAATTTTCAAGAAAATGAGTTTGAATGTTTTGAATCATTGAAATATTATTTTTAAATGGGATTTTGGTGTAATAACTAATTGTATAGAAATAAAAGTATTATTGCGCCCGCTCTCGAATGTCGGCCGGCCTTTAGCCGAGCCAGCTGAAATGATCGACGTGAAGCGGACAACAAAAGATCGATCCTTGGCGGGTTTAATTTTAAAAAACGATACCATTGAGACGGACTTTCTATCTTATGTATAGTTCTTCATTTAGAGTACTAAACTCTCACTTAATATAAAAATGAACCGTTATATATAAAAGCAACCCTTTTTGATGGAAAATTCTCTTTTCTCTTTTTAATTTCTTATTAGGTCAGTTATATTGTTCTATGAGTAATAAGAACTTCAAAGGCCCGTTCTTTTTTTGTAAACAA
The DNA here is from genome assembly GCA_003063815.1 of Aphaenogaster rudis. Lineage (NCBI taxonomy): Eukaryota > Metazoa > Arthropoda > Insecta > Hymenoptera > Formicidae > Aphaenogaster > Aphaenogaster rudis. Next base: position 1,090,354 of record NJRL01000017.1, read on the forward strand.
TTTTAAAAAATGACAATTTTTTAGTTATGTCGTTGTTGTAATCAATGAGCAATATATGTGATATATAACTTATACCCATGTATTAGAATAAAATATGAAATAATTAAAAATATTCTCCCTTTTGGATGACTTTACTTGAATATTATTACACGATGAATAACCAGAAAAATCTATTTTTATCAAACGAATCATGACTCTGCTGAAAAAAAAGTAAATAGTTGCATTTTACAGATGTATCTTCGGAAAAAATTATATTATACCATCGATAAATAGATATCTTTTTATTAAAAAATAAAAATTTAATTGGTTTACGCCAAATGCATCGCAGATCGGTGGAAACAAAGCAAGTATTTTTTGAGAAAAGCGGATAGAAGCTAAGTATAAAAAGAGCTAATTGTAAGTATCTAAGCGGAACAAGAGAACAGGCCGCTCCTTTCAATATTCTCGCCGTTCATGTTAATCCTATCGCATGACCTTTTGGCTTTCACTTGTCTGCTTGTCGCCGTAAATTCTCTGTGCTTTATGCAGATTTAATACAAGACATGCGACACGATCACGTCACATCAGTGATCGTAAATCCATTAATCGAACCTGATACCAAGGAATGCGTGAGAATTTTCTGAAGTATATAAATTATCATAATCTATACTCTAATGAAATCCTAGATGAACTGTGGTACTATTTTCGTGCGGATCGAAAATTCGCAATCAAGAAAAAGAAGACGACCACGGCAGTCTTGAATGAAAAATGCTGCGTTTCCACAGTGTAACGCGTATGGGCCGCTCGTTTCGTCTCGACTTCGCTCCTTAATTGCAGCCTATTCTGCGCTCGCCGTCTCGCCCCATGACCACTTAACTCGTCCGCAAGACACCGCGAATTATATTTACACCCAGACGAGTGTCATCGCATTGCTCTGTTATATCCTCGTTCGTCTCTGCGCGACTTCCTCCTCTTGCTAGAGAAGAAGAAGCGTATGATTTGATGACACGGACAAATTGGGAGCGGAAATAAAGTGCAAACATCTCGCAAAACGATGGTCAAATCGATTGCGCGTACATACTACTTAATTATCACGTTGTAATTTTTTGCCCAACAAGAAAGTACATTTTAGCAAAAACTGCTTTTAGATAAATACAGGACGCCATCGGAAATAGTTATGTTCTTTTGGTAAACATTATATTAGATAATCCAAAATTGGCAAAAATCGTGTTATTCCTTATATTATAATAAATATATGGATATAATTTTATTAAGCAAAATATTTTTGAATTAAAATAAAATTTTCGAAAATCTCAATCAGTGTACTTAGCAAAGGTTAGTATCTTTTTTTGAATTCACGAAATTCAATTTAAATATTCTGTTCAATGACGAAAAATCACAAGTCATAAAAGTGTCGGAGCGAATCGCGCAAAAAGACGCGCAATGTTGCGAAACACACAGATCGTTTCCTTTGTACGAAACAACGATATTAACCCACGCACGGCGCATTTACGCACACGCGTATGCATAATAATCATATGCATAAATAATCGAACTATCCGACGCCTCGAAGATCCGCTACATCAAACGAGTTAACGCTCAAGAAATTGCGTAGGGGTCAAACTAAACTTCGCGGCCATAAATTAACATATGCAGTCTTTTAACACGCTCGCCTATTTACGGAATTGTAAAAAGATCTTGTTGTGAGCTGCCGTGAGTTCCCATTTTCGTCTATAACACGTTTATTCGCGGTTGCAATTATAATTACGATTATCTCAATTATCTCGCGTAAAATCAAGTACGAAATGGGTAACATCAAATCATGGAGAACAAAATTAGGAAACTGGACAATGCTTTGATCACAAAATTCGAGACTTTTCTTTTTAAAGAAAAAAAAAAGAATACTGCCAGCGCTCCAAGTTGGGAAGCTTTGTAGTCAGATAAACATAGACGTAACTTCGCCAAGCTATTACCATTAAACTATCATTAAAGCCCATTATTAATTTATAATAATTATCCTGCGATGCACTTAACACCTTTTGATCGAGAGAGAATTAGATTAGCGCCCGGCTGCCGGCGATTACTTAAAGGCGCACCGATAAAAGCGCCCTGAAAGCACGTTACCGTGCATGCCGCCCGACACATTAATTTCTGTCGATTAGCTTTTGAGTGGCACGACACGGGAACGCCGTGATGTACGAGCGCGTAGAATGAAAACCTTGGTATTAAAACGCCGGCTGATACTCTGCCACCACCTGCGTAAATGGTCGTGATGTCGCGGCGTAATTAAATATAATCTGCAACGTCGAGGTGCGTTAAGCGATTTCGCGAAAGCACGTGTATACACGTGCGACGACGTTCCGCGAGCATTCTTCCGCTGGTATTCTTTTCACTGTGCACTCAATGCTACGTGTTTAACGTCAAATACGACTTCCCGTCTCAACAATGTGATTTTTGTGTCGGACAAAAAACCCTAAATTTCCACTTGGTAGTTTTCAATGTTACGAGTCACTTTCGGGAAATAGAATTTTCAGAATGACACTCGTCGAACAATCGCTCCCAATCCCGTCGGAAATTTTCACAATCGAGAGTCAGAGCCAGACAATGAAGTTTTACAGATACATGTTGTGGGTTTGCAAGGGAAAATATATTGTACTCGAAAATGTGTAGTGTTCTAGGGCAAAAAGAATCTTAAAATCTAAACTTTTCTGAAACTGTTTTACATTGATTTCGCAGTTTTCAATATTCACGATTTTTCGAAAATATACAAATCAAAAATTTAACTTCTTTTTCCTTTCGAATCCATATATCAAAATTTTTGCTATAATAACATTATATATATATATATATATAATAATAATTTATAATTAAAATATATAAGGACTCTCGAGATTAAAATAAAGATATATTTACATTTTGACATCTGTTCGACTTTGCACGGCAGTTTATACTTGGACATATATTAAGATCTTTTTACTGTTTAATTACTTCGTTTTGTATTAATATGATTGCGAATTTTGTACTCATTTCGGAACTACCTTACGGCTGTCTCTTATACACATCTAGATGTGTATAAGAGACAGGGCTGATACTCTGCCACCACCTGCGTAAATGGTCGTGATGTCGCGGCGTAATTAAATATAATCTGCAACGTCGAGGTGCGTTAAGCGATTTCGCGAAAGCACGTGTATACACGTGCGACGACGTTCCGCGAGCATTCTTCCGCTGGTATTCTTTTCACTGTGCACTCAATGCTACGTGTTTAACGTCAAATACGACTTCCCGTCTCAACAATGTGATTTTTGTGTCGGACAAAAAACCCTAAATTTCCACTTGGTAGTTTTCAATGTTACGAGTCACTTTCGGGAAATAGAATTTTCAGAATGACACTCGTCGAACAATCGCTCCCAATCCCGTCGGAAATTTTCACAATCGAGAGTCAGAGCCAGACAATGAAGTTTTACAGATACATGTTGTGGGTTTGCAAGGGAAAATATATTGTACTCGAAAATGTGTAGTGTTCTAGGGCAAAAAGAATCTTAAAATCTAAACTTTTCTGAAACTGTTTTACATTGATTTCGCAGTTTTCAATATTCACGATTTTTCGAAAATATACAAATCAAAAATTTAACTTCTTTTTCCTTTCGAATCCATATATCAAAATTTTTGCTATAATAACATTATATATATATATATATATATATAATAATTTATAATTAAAATATATAAGGACTCTCGAGATTAAAATAAAGATATATTTACATTTTGACATCTGTTCGACTTTGCACGGCAGTTTATACTTGGACATATATTAAGATCTTTTTACTGTTTAATTACTTCGTTTTGTATTAATATGATTGCGAATTTTGTACTCATTTCGGAACTACCTTACGCTCGTGACTCATGGGGGCTCAGTTACTGAATTTCAATATTCACCTGATTATTTAACCATGCGTGAAGTTGGAATTGACAGAGGAATGTTGGCTTATCCCTTGCGTCCGCGGGCGTGAGATTCATCCTTCCGAATTCTCACATTGCTGAAGACGGCTCCAAATGTGGCCGAAACGTACGACGATTTACTAATATATTTATAATTTTAAGAATGAACAAAGTTTTGTTTCAATTCTTTGCACACTGAGTTCCGCGCTGTACTCTCATTTGCCTAATTTTTATACCTTCATTGTAATAATTTATGTCTCTGGTATCTTTGGAAAGCCTCTTGTGCTCATATTCCACTTTAGAAGCAATTAACGTTCTAGAGACTCGTAATTAACGAATTGTTAAGCAAACTTCTCGCGTTCTCCGCATCTTCGCGATGACGAGCGACGGAGCATCAAGCGCTAATAAATCATCCAGAGCGAAGTTCCATCTCTTTATCGCAAAATGAGATGAAATTGAACGAGATGAACGAGTTTTTCCTCTGTCCCCGTCTTGGAAATCCGGTAATGAATCGCACGCCGTCACCAGACGTGCACGCGGTCAAAAAGCTCCTTTTATTCCTGGCAGGGAACAAACGTGTTTGCAACGTCGCTATTTTCTCGACATCCGTGTCACGCAAAACTCGGCGCTGGAAATTTGCGCACAAATTTGCGCACAGCAGCGGCACGCAAAAGCTTGCAATACACTATACACACGCTAACAAATTAATCGATCGAGATCGCTCGCCGCAAACGCATGCTTCTCTCTCCCTTTCGTTCAAACCTTACAACCCTAATTCTAAAGAGACTGCCAAAAAATCAGCAAAATACCGTTTTAAGTGTCACACAAAGTTTTGAAGATTGTTTAGATCATTAATAGAATCTAAATTATCATTAGAAGGGCCATTTTTCGATGCATCGATCTATTCTCATTGCGTGATCAATGTTTCGTCGTGTCTAGACAAATGAAGCCTCATCGAGAGACAGCTCGCGCGCCCGCTATCGTTCCACTTTTGTTCCGAGCCTCTGCGACACGCTATGTCGCTTTTTTTTCTTTCCGCAGACACAGGTGTGCGTAATAATACCTATCTCGCGCGACAGGTAAGAGTGCGCTCATGGGTAGTCTAGGACACTCCATCATTCGACGCGATGTCTATCCCGTCTAGGACCGCGTATATGCGCGCTGACGCTCGATATCGCTCGTGCCTTCCGTCCCTAGTGTCCATACTCCCCTTCTTCTACTCCCCCCTTGTATCACGGACGTGGATTTTCGCACGGGCGGAGATAAACCGCGCGAATTTACCGGCCTCCGACGCGGACGGAACACGCGCCGCATTGTTCGGAAGGAGTGAAAAGCGCGGTGGGGTCCGGCTCGTCGACGTCGAGCCCGAGGGAGGTCGCCCCCGCGTTCTCGTTTTTCCGCGCGGCGACAATCCTTATTGTCGGGGCGCGCGTTCCCTGTCGTACGTTATCGGACGGAATGGAAGAGAGCGGTTTGCAACAGCGAAAAATAATAGGGCGCGCGCGACTGGGTTCGATGAAGTTGCGGTCGTCATGACAGCGTCGGACTCGAACGAGCCGGGCTCGCGATATCGACGACAAGCGATCCGGAATAACGTCGAGGATGCCAACCGCATACAGAACTGCAATTCTTGCTCTCCGTGGGAACTCTCGGGACCGTCATTTTTTCGCGGGGTCACTGAGCTCCCAAAGATTGTATCTAGCAAACAGCGTAGCATAAAGACGTGCTTGACTTCGTCGCAGCTTGGTTGTTGAATCTCATTTCAATGATGAAACGATGAAATCATCGCGAAGTGCAATTAGAGAAAGAGAAATGTAAATCTTCTCGGGATGGGCAGTTCTCAACAAGAAAGATGACGCATAACAGGACGAATAATAGACGTAAAACAGCGAAGCAGAGAGGATCGCGCAGTAGGTTTCTCGCGAAGATTATGTAAGAAGATCGAAACACGTATACAATACACGATTAATACCGCGGCATAATTTGCGATAAAACTCCTTACTCCCGAAGTTAATTTTTTAACATTAAAATTGACAAGACCGCAAAGTGTATAGCACAATTAAAATTGAGAACGGGTCAAATTCGGTCTTAGCAGATCTTAGTGCTCAATAATATTTTATGTGATTAATTTTTTAAATTTTGCTCTAACGCGTTCTCATATCAAACTTGAACGAATCATGTCGTAAACTTGCGCTTTTGAAGCAAATGGCATATGTTTTTCATTAACTTCTTTTTTGAGATCCGATCATCTAAAAACAAACATTCAAAATTAAAAATCAAAGGCTTAATTTATTTTTGTTTTACACAACAAGTGTAAAACAAAGTAGTTTATTTCTACCATATAGTTACACGTGCAAACTGCAAATATTATCGAATCCAATCAAATAACGAAACTTCGCTTCAATTAAATTTCCAACGGGAATAGGAAACCGAATAAAAATATGCTTATTATCTTCGTGAAATAAATTCTACGGCATGATTCGCTTGTTTGCAATTCTCTCGTTCGGAAAACGACATTCCGTCCACGGTTGGACATGTGTACACATGTGCCGTCCCCGCGAATTTATCGCTGATCAGCGAGCGAACGGCAACGAGAAACCGAACCGGTTTACAAAAAAGTCTTCGGTACGAATCGGACCGCGTGCGATCCGCTGCCAAGGGTAACGTCGCAAAAAATCGGAATAGACAATCAGAAGGTCCGTTGTACTCACTGATGAGTGGTGACGTTGAAAAAGAGATGCGAGAACTGCGGCGCCGAGTCCTCCGGGCCGTGCGGCGCCGGGAAGCTCGCGACTAACATTACTGGCTTCCGGGCGAAATTGTGTTTGCTCTGCCTGAGGAAAGCCACGCTGTCGTTGGCTATCAGATCCGGATAATAGTCCCGGCTGTAGTCGAAGCCGTGCTTTATCTTCTTGCCGTTCATGTTAACGCTGTAGTTGTAGTAGCGGGAGTTCATTATAAGGCCGCCCCATTCCCGCCATCCTGGCGGTATGTACGAGCCATTGTATTTGTTCAAATACTTGCCGAAGTACCCTGAAACGAAAACAAAATTGCAGAAGTTAAGTCGCAGCTCTGGTGGATAATTAAATCTTCAATTCCTCGTAACTTTCTCGGCATCTCCATCTCGTCTTTTAGATTATTGTAATTTTAGATATAATATCATATATACTTTTTTTAATTATGCAATTCATATTTGTATTATCGACGCTTGCGCAAAATATTAAAAATTATCGTTCATTTAATGTGCTAAACTTGTGCCCAATAATTAAAATACAATACGGAAATTACTGTTCTTCATCTGTAAAATTAAAATACTACATGTAAACTCATTTACGGCCAGCGAATATATGAAAAAATGATTTATATCGATATTTCCTTCAATCATTTCATGATTTGTAATTTAACGCACGAAACATCAGAGTTCAACGAGCGATAATAAACACGAATGCATTCAGTTGATATTAGATTAATAAAGAAAGAAAGCGTTATCTGTATTCTAAACTATGGTAATAATACATAATTAATGTGTTTTGGACACGCTCGACACAGAAACTGACTCATGTAATGAATCGACTATTCAGTGTAACATTTCACGGCATTACAATGATATATGATATTGCGTGCGACAAAAACAGAATTAAACAAGTTAAATAAAACATGGCAATCAAAAAGTATGTACTTACTAAAAAAGAATTACACGTGAATAGTACAAAAATCATATCAACAAGTTAATCTTACTTTGTCATGCATATTGGTTCTCTTGACAGCAATGAAAATTCACCATTACAGTTTTAACGTATATAATTTACGTCAGATATTTAATGATCAAAATACCGTCAAGAAGGATATATACAAAGTTGATGTGATAAAGGACATGTGAGTATTGTGTGAATAGGTACATATATTCTATTATGTCAACTTTCACACTCTAGATGGAGTTAGACATAAATCATTTCTCGTATATAAAAATATGAACAATTGGTTATAAATGACATAGAAACCAAAATGTGATTATTACTGTTATGTACAGTTATGTATAGTTTATCTTCACGTTATATTTTATATATATTTTATATAAGTTATATAAGTTATATAAAATATAACTTGCCGATCACATCATTCGATTTTTTGGAAGTGTGGGGTTTTGCACTGCTCGCCCCACCAATAAATTAAAACAAATATAAATTATAGTATAGAATTATAATGTGACGAATGTCAGGCGAAAGTGATTGAACCGGAAATTTAATTCAAGTTCTTTACTTTTCGGGGTGCTATTCTGCATAGCCATGCAGGATCTATGTAACTTCACTTTTGCGCTTGTCTATTCACGTGTTTACAATTTGGTCTGCCAGACAAAACATTTGCTCTCGAACATTTGCTCTGTTCCCTACAATACCATCTAAAGATTTCACATAAATACTACAAATGTCGTATATAGCATAATGTAAAATTAGCAATTAACTGACGTCTTTTGCACATATCGAGTGCATAATTAGTCTGTGCATGCTATTCACCTGTACGGGGATATGCGAAATATCGCTAATACTTGCGATGTTTTTAACTTTTTACTGCAAATAAACGTATATCGCTTAAATATAACGAGTACGAGTGATATAGTCACTGGTTACGTAATGTGTATAATTTTTTCTTTTTTTCCTATAAAAAAACCAGATTCAAGTAATTTCGTATTTTAATAGAGATTACCTTATATTCTTGCATAGTTCAATAATCTTTTTGCGAGATGCATAATAATAGCGTGTTTGTATCGGATGTGTTAAAATGCAGAATATATATAGAG
>NJRL01000017.1:1140176-1155222 GCA_003063815.1 Aphaenogaster rudis
ATAACTTTACCTTAATACTTTTATATGCCAAATAACTGAAGGAATTATATTATATAAAAAAAATCATGTGATTTCATTTAAAAAAAACAAAGGTCACCTTGAAATCTCAGGAATACCTCCACCTAGAAAAAACATGTATCCATCATAAAATGTCCCCCTCGAAATCCTGCAATTTTTATTTGAAAAATTTTTCGTACAACGCTTATTTTAAAAGATATTGAGGTGGAAACTTTTCAAATGAACACCCTGTATATATTCGACGTTTAGATCGGATCTCGTACTACATGTCGCGAATTTGTGGATGTAACTCGGTCCACGCTGAACGGATATCCACGGAATCGCGATTGATGCGAGAAGTCGGAGTCTCGATCGACGTGATCCAACATTTGTATTCTGTGTGTCGGTCGATTGATCGCGTGGCGGCGCAGGTGCGATATTATGTTACAACCGTTTTTGGCTCTCCAGAGAGGAGCCACGGCAAGATTTGTCGGACGGCGGGACAGGAGGCTGCAGCAAGGAGAGAGTCTGCAACATTCGCCGAACAATCGCGCGGGACGAGAGCCGGCTTGGCGAGATCGAGCCTCGGAAATTTCGCGAGAATGCATTGCCGTGTTCGTCCTATTCGGCGCGACCGATTGCGCGGAATGAAAATCGCGGGGCGCCGGCATGTCGAGCACGGAAACGTCGGGATGAGGAGGAACGCGGATTAATTGAGATTTTAATTGCGGGAATATGCCGCCCGCGGGCGCAGCATCCGTATGTAAATAGGGAACGTTGACTTGCCTCTTCGTTTAACGACGCGCGAAGATGTATCGTGGAAGTCGTCGCTACGATGATGTTAATTTATACGCGACGTGAGGGTTGAAAAAAAAAGGAAAGAAGAAGGAGGAAAGCAAGGTTTCGACCTATTCTGATTGGAAATCCCGGCCTAAATGGCTCGCGCAGACCTACGTAACGAGAATTTATCGCTGATCGTACTTGACTCCAGTTACGCATACAGCGCATTGTGCTGGCATAGGGAGGTAAATAGAAATCTCACTTCTCAATTGAACATGCCTCGATTATCCTGATTGCGTTTGTACGGCCAAAGGTCGAGTTATGTGCATTACAATGCAACGGACAATAACGCGTCTATTGTCTTCATATCGCGCCAGTAATAAACGTTACATTGAGGATAAATAGCTCTGTCAAGAAGTTATTTTCGATTTTCTCCTCTCTCGCAGGATTTTCAAATAATTTAGAATTTGGTGACGGAAAACTTAAAAATTATAAATTTTTATAACGTATCATTCTGTTTTCGTTTTATCGTATTAGTTCCGAATTAAACGAAAAGCTAATTGCAAAAATGTCTATAATTACGTTGAAAATTGAAGAAGTTCGATTTTCAACCCGAGAAACATGTCGGCAAGGTTTTTATGCGGTAGAACTGAGATGTCTCGTATTTTTAATACTGCAATAATATCGTTAAACGCTTTGCGTGCGTGCGATTCTTCGCGAAGTGCGAGATCACGAAGCGAGGACTATAATCATCTACCACAGCTTACAGGATGAACGGTAGGGACTCTCTTACCTGTCCGATATCCCGCGTTGCTCAAGTAAGCGGCGAAGGAGTGCGGTTCGTGATCTCGTTGCCACTGGGGACTGCTGCAGTTGTCGTTGTTCGTGAAGACCTCGTGATTGTGAACGTAACGACCGGTGAGCAAAGAGCTCCTGCTCGGACAGCACATGGGAGTGGTCACGTACGCGTGTCTCAGCTCGGCGCCCTCGTTCCTTATTCGCTTCAGAGTCCGTGGCATGAAATTCAGCGAACCTGCGATGGATACGAGACAACCATTTTGGACACGTCAAACATCTACTCGGTTATGTACGCCAAAATACGTCCATTGTCCCGAAATCGCATAATCGTGTCGGTTTAGCACAATATGTTATTTTTGTGCTGAATGCGAACGTACTATTGACGCTTATTGCACAAAATGCACGGTCTTCACCTATGAATTATACAATCCATATTTGGAGTTGCGAGCTTGCCATAATAAAAAATACCAATTATAAGATCGAAAAAACGAATCGTTGAAAGAGATAAAAGCATGTATTCTTCGTTAAATTCGAATTGGATTATATTTTAGAAATTTTTTAATTTAACACGTTGAAAATTAAAAGAGACAGTATCTCTAATTGAAATTTCGTGCTCTCGAGGAAGGAATCGATTCCGAACCGTACGAAATATCCGTGAGCGAGATATTTCGAGTATTGCTCGAAAACGCCCATTGTCTATTTCGATATTAGCGAACGAATTAGTGAAATAAATACGTAAGGTTATATGCAGTGTTACAGATAAGATTGCATATTGCACGCGTTTCTCTTCGGGTATGTGTCGCGATATCTCGGAGCGGGCCTTCGCAAGGACTGAGACTAATATCTCGATGGCGAGATAAGGCGCCAGCAGGCTGCCGCACGCAATAAACAAAGCGAACACTGTGTTCCACGTAGGCATTTATACCGGCGATAAATGAGCCTCTCAGAAGCCAAATTGATCGACTCCACGAAATAAAAGGTAGAGAAAGTTGATGAGGTAACAAACTAATCATGTGCTCTGCTACTAAAATTAAGAAATTTACAGAAGGCGGGGTCGATCAGTTCGGCTTCCGAGAGGCCGCGAGTAATCCTGTACGTCGCTACGAACCCAGTTCAACGTCTTGATCGTCCGTCAGAATCAGCACGATGTTGGGCTTCCGCTCCCTGGGCTGCTGGTGCGGCAGATAGGGCGAGTTCGGCTGATGATTGTAATTATTATTGTTGTTGTAATTCGACTTGTGGAGGGAGCCGCGACGCTGTTGGCCGGCGTACGCGTCATCCGCAGGTCTGTCTCCGTCGGTCCGTCTGGCATTGACACCCAACAGGAGGAGGGCCAGAAATTGAAATAGCTTGCTCATGGCGGCGGCAGCGGTTGGTGGTCGTTTATGGACTGGCTACCTCAATCAAGTGTCATACCATGGTTGTGACTGGAACAGGAAAACGGAGCACGCATCACGTTAATGGGCGCGTGAGTCGGACGGTAATTGGATCGCGGCGCGGTAGAAAAAGAAAAAGTAGGAGTTCTTAAAGAATCTCTCCCGCCTCGTATATCTAGAACGTATATCTCCGCTTAGGCTCGGAAAAAAAAAGAAAGAAATTGAAAAAGACGAAGTCGACGAAGTAATTGTGTGGAAGGAGGAAATCGACTGTCATAAGGAATCGTTCCAATCGCAATTTCTGTTACTTCATATATTGTGCTGATTGACGGAACTAATTCGTGTAAAAACGTTTACGTGGGATATGTTTCGCGAGAAAAATCATAAACGTTATTATTATTGCAAAATTAGAGGAATGGCTAGTATTACCCAATTATAAATAAAGAAATAAGCACATATAAGATGTTGCACGAGTTGCAATAACTTTGATATTTGATTTTTACAATAATTTTATATTAAATTAAAACTATACTCCCCCCTCCCAAATGTGTAAGTTTGTAGATAAATATATGATTACAACACTAATTTTATAAGTGAACTTTTTATTACTTATGTTTATATGCATCTTTGTAACTATTGTCACTGTATATTTTAAATTAATTCTTTAGTATTTATAACTGCATAATTTTAATAAGTAAATAGCGACCAATATATGTATAACATAGTAGAAATAATATTCATATTTTCGGTTATCGAACCTAATGTTTAATAATAATTTTTATATAATGTCTAAATCAAACGCACGTTCATATAATAATTATGAATAAGATTGCTCTCTTATATATAACTCGGAATCGCTAAAAATCAAATCTCAAGGCATTCTTATAATGAAAATAAAAGAGATAAAAGAGAATTCTGTTTTAACTATATTATATTTTGCAATTAGTGAAATCACTTATAGTGAAATGTATGGCGCAGTATACCATACCGCGCGATAAATATTTATCGGATCAGGCATTCCGATCGTCCGATTGTATTTGTGCGACACGATATGGTCACGAATGAAATTCTTGCACGACCAAAACGCATTACGTAATCTGTTAATATCCACGAGCAGTTAGCAGTTTGGGTACGCGGTACGATAATTATCTCCAATAAATGCGGCAAATGTTTCCAACATCGCGATGGTTGCACGCACCGTGCGAAACAATTAACGGGTCGCATTACTGGCGATTCTACACGATTAGCCGCAGATGCCGCGTTATGCTATGCCCATCATCAGGCTTTACCGAGAGCGAACATAATCATCCGAACTAACTACTAAACACGTCTTGTTACTCAGGAATGAAAGATGAAGGATGAAAAGTATAAAAAAAAAAGAAATTACGTGACCTTACTGGACTGTGAAAGCGAGGAACAAGACCATAATCGCATGGTTCGTGTTTTATGGCAGGCTTCATCGTGCATGTTGCAAAGATCTTACGAAGAACTGGCAGAAGAACGATAAATATATATAATCGCGCAATCCTGAATTAACTTCCCATTATTGACTTACAATTAGCCGTGTATATTATTAAGATAGATCATAAAGTACGTCGCAAATTTCTCATCTAATCACGTTTAAAGAGATCAGAAATAATTATCTTCTGATCTGTCCTGAAAAGATCTTATCCCAAATTCTTTAAATGTCCAACAATTATTTGTGTATGCATTAGAATTACTAATTATGCAATCATTTAAGTTTATCTCTCTTTTTTAGATGCTACGCTTCTATAAATTTCACAATTAAATTTTGTTTATTTTTTATAATTAAAAATTAATGATACGTCCAATACTTGCAACTTACATCGACTGACGTCGACAATAATTTTTATTTTTATCCGATAAATTCGCACAATTTTTCAAAACTACTTAATAATCTGATTTATCATATGCATTATTATATTTGTATTAAATTCATCATTTTATTTACATAATATTCATAGATTCTTATTGTCATCTTGTCGAATATATTTTTCTCAAAAAACTAGCGATTTTTTTATAACCAAGTTTCCGGATGATTTCCGTGCCTAGAATGCCAATGAAAAGATTTCGCAAACGATACTGCGATAAAGTTTATGATTTTTTTCATCATCTCCTATTATCCAAGGCTCCTAACTACGTTTATCGATTGCACGTGAGGCGAATAAAAGAACGTAAGGTAAGTGCTTCGAGCAACACGGTAGGTGGTATTTTAAGACATCTGGGAGCTAGAAGAAAATCGAATGATGCGAGACTCGAACGCGAGCTCGATCGGACTGAACGGATGGAAGAATGTTAGAGCGTGTTTTCGCAGACAGTCAAATATGGACGCGGATGGTTGCACGGCAGGTAAACGCACGATGCTGGACGGAGAGTTCCCACGATTCGAGAGGATGTGCTAAGGAAGAATATTATTTGCGGAAATCGCAGCGCCTTCGGCGACGTTCGTGTCGTATATCCTTCCGTGCGCGTCTCATTGCAATGAATTATATTAGATTTCTTAAAGTATATACATTTCTGTTTGTAAAGTATATACATCTCTGCGCCTTTTTCAGATTTTTCAGAAATCGGATGGTGCTTTCAAATTGTCCAAATAAAGTATATACATCTCTGCGCCTTTTTCAGATTTTTCAGAAATCGGATGGTGCTTTCAAATTGTCCAAATGTGCTTACTTTTCTTCTGTATAGCTTAAACAAATTCTTTTTCTTGATACATCATATTCCTACTTTTCTCTCCCCTAATTTTCCATTTAAAAATTTTTGCACTTCAACATATTTTTTATTGTAGACATGTCGCGTGTTTCCGATGTTTGATTATATTAAAATCACGTTTTGTCCGGATAACGTTACCGATTAATAGCTGCAGATGCAAGGGCGTTCCTCGAACGGACAACGATCAAAACGATCGTTTCCATATTGCGTCATAGGATACTATAATATTGTATATCTACCCCGTATAAACTCGGATATATCACGTGTGCAGATTAATGTAGCGCTGTTTTAACTTATAGCAGAATCCGGTTTCGATACCTTAATAGTCACATGCCCACGTGATAATTCTAACATTTGTAATTAATTTCTCTCGCGTATTTGCGATGCGATCTCCCAAAATGGTTTCCTGCGTCATTTCATCAGGAAGAGCGCCACGATTAAAGTAACTTGTGCTCGAACGGACATAAATGTGGGTGGATCGTAACGGATGTTGTATATTGATAAATATTCAAAACGCCTTCGCGCATGCGATTTGTGCTCAAATGCTGAAGGTGTCACTAGAACTGTATTAATAAGAATAAGATATAAATAACTACACAGTAAAAATTTGTGAATCTCTCGATAAATCTGATCCGATTAAAATTAATTTTTAAAATTTTGCTGAAAAATAAATGTACCGCAGTTTATGCTTATTAGAATATATAATATCTAAAAAAAATTGAACTCTCTCCTTCTCTCTTATAATATTACTTGTAAAATCAAAATTCACCTATTTATATAAAATCACAGCATTTTCATATTATAACTAAATTAATAAATAATTTTTCCAGAGAATGAAAAAGTGTCTTTTAATTTCTGCTCCATGTATCAAATTGAAAATGAGTAGATTTAAGCAAGCTTTTATTAGAATCCTTGTTTTTTTGTTTATACTCCTCTAGAAAATTTGTTATATGCCGATGCTACTGCTGTATATTATCACTAGCGCGTATTCTCAGCTCTCACACTTGGCAAGAGCCTCAATCCTGTCCGCACTTGAAATACGATCGAGTCTGCGAATAAATACAAGCACGCAGAAGGCCTTTAATACGCGCAGATCCGGCATTCGTAAAGTACACGCAGTGTATACGTATCCACGCAAGATACACAGTACTTGCTTGAATACCACTTGGATTCTACCTCGATCGGCGCGATCATGCTCGCGAGATTTCATCTTATACGTATCCACCTTGCACGTTGTATTTCACGTCGATTGCGCAGAGATGAGGCATAAGGATAATGATAATCCAAATAACACGAACTATCCATCCAGTCTCGCGAGATAAGTCCCTTCTCTACCCACTTATATACAGGATGTACATATCTTAAAACGCGAGCATCATCCACGGAATACATAACATTTGCGAAACGATAAAAAATATTGCTTTAAACGTATTAAAATTTCTATCTTCAAAATAAATATAAGAATATACATTCTTCTGTTATCTTTTACATAACATTATATTTTTTAAGTAATATTAAAAAAATATTTTTAAAATGTTACAATAAACATATCTATCAACTGGAAATTAAATATTCGCTGCAAGATTAATTTTTGAATCTGCGATTAAATTAGACTTGAATATCGTATGATAGCAAAAGTAAGAATAGATTTGACAGAAATAATTGTTTAACAACTTCTATCATATTTTTCGACTACCTCAAAAGATACGATAGCGTCTCGCGCCACAAGTATATTTTTCATAAAGTATATCCTTTCATAATATATTCCGTAAGGAATACCCACGCTTCAAGACATCTATATGCGCTCGTAATCCTTGAACTCATTTTTTGCGTCGTGGGAGTATATACGTCTATAAAAACATCATCAATACTGCACGTATATAAAGCATTATTTTTACGATTTAATTTTACAATTTTTACGATGTATAATATTTTTCGATGCAGTATAACGACATAGTCAGGATATAAATTCGTAATTTCATGAGAGAGCAGAAAACCAGGAAAAAAATAATAGAAAAAAGATAGTAGCAAAATGGAGTTCTCGTGTTTAATAATACTCAAGTAATTTTGTAGTGATTACCCCCAGAAATGATGATGTGTTATATTTTAGTCGACCCAATCGTGCATACTGTGTCCGCGTCACGATCGGCGTGGCGCAGGTTATTATGAATCACTAATTAGCGCCAAGTATACGAGCGCGCGACAAGTCGAGGGGCGGCTGGAAAGATGTCAGGAAGCGATGTCACGTTCGGCCCAGACTACTCGATCGCGGGCTTCTGATCCCGCGTTAATTACCGCTAATTGATAGCCACCTCGTTCCTAGTCGGACAGATTATAGGCGGGCGATACTGAGAACATGAGTAACAAGAAGAAAAACAAGAGCAACGCAAGTGACTGCGAGAGATTCGCAATTTTAGCAAAAATTGTATTTTGTGTGTACACTGAAAGAAAAGCTTGGTTATAAAAATCCAGGCTTGGTTAACGTTACCAAGCACCTTGGTGAAATAGTTTCAACTAAACGTATAATAAGTATTACATAATTTAGTTGGCTCAACTAAACAAAATTTGCTCTTTTATAATTATTAAAAATGTTTGTAATTATTACAAAATGTTTTGTTATTATTATTATAATCGGTAATAATAATCAAATACTTAAAAAAAATATACTAAATGCATCACACAGGTTTACCAAGGTTTTTTTTCCGTGTATTTTTTTTATCTTCGAAGAACATATATCCAAGTTCCGATTATCGCGAACGAGCAGTGTGCTTTTCCAGACTACGTCCATCTCGATTTCTATCGGATGCTCACATTTTCCTTACGCTTCGATCTTTGATAAATTCTTCGTAAGATCTCGTGTGTGTATGAGTATGTGCGGGGTGAGAAAACCAGTTATATTAATCCGATGTTAATAGAAAACTACGTGTGAACAAATTATCGTTCATTTACATCTCCCAGTTCGCTTTGAAAATCACATAATTGAATAGAATTCTTTTTATCGTTAGCGCGGATCACGGAAACAAATAATCAGAACTTGCTTCCGGGCAAATGAATTTAGAAAAGTAAACGAGAGTGACGCATTATTTGACGGTCCTCGCGCCGACACACGTAAATCCCGATCATGCATTTGCTGTGCATATACTGTGCAATATCTGACGTCACTTCCTGGACAGAGTAGCAGGAACGAACGCGCGCTGAATTTAGCACAATCAGATAATGTAACGAGTACACACGTGCACATAGGTCTTTCGAGTTTGCGCAACGCGAGTATGCGTATATATGCCTAACACACGCGTTGCATCCGTTTGTCATTCTTGAATTGCACCTTGCAGGCTTGGAGATGTAACCCTGCTGCTACTGTTTCTTAATGTCACAATGATAAGTGCCCTAAAAAATCCCGAAACTCCTCCACTATCAACAGATGCTGAAATGCGAAGTATCACTGTCTATAGGAATTTTAAACCTTTCTGCCGAAACCCCGAGCAAATAAGAGAAAAAAGGAAAAGAAAGAGCTGTAAGCAATTAATCATACGCTAATAATTATTGCTATGACATAATCCAACTAAGTAAAAAACTGTTCGAAGATTATAAAATTATTCATTATTCATTATTAATAACTTGTTTTGTTTGATACTTCGCACTAACTTATGTAATATCTAAAAAGTGTGCGGAATCATTTTTTCAAATGATATTTTATAAGATAACTCAAAAGAAAAAATATTTATTTATTTATTTAATACTTATTATTATTTATAATATTTTATTTAGCATTTCGCTCATTTAGTTTGCGCGATTTTGTTGAAAGTGCCGTTTACATTGCAATGCATCCAACCAATGAATTAGCGTTGTGCGATTGAACAGATTTCTAGAAAATACCCCGCTAAATTTTTAATTTTGTAAATGTTGCTATATACTTCAAAATATTTCCGCATAATTAATATATTGTGACGAGAACTTAATGATTTACGTAATAACTATTAATATTATGTGTGATTGAGAGACACGGCAATAATAGTACGAAAAATGCATTCGACACTCGAAATGGGCACACCGGATCGAGCAAATTTAACGCAAGAAACATTTCCTGTCTATCCATATGTACAACTGCGTGTGCATAGACGATCGTGTGATGGCTATTTCCTGCATCTGCTTTGATACCGCATATATTCGTCGGCTAATTACTCAAATATACCGGACGTGATTTGTGTACCATCTCAATTCGCACGTCCATTTGTCCTGTGCAATTTTCCTGGTTAATACATGAGAGACATTTTACAATCGTAGATCTTCCATTCCTCATACATCCGATGATAAAACAAAGACACCATTAGAAGAATATTTTATAACACTAATTTCGATAATGTGCGATAAAGTTAAAGATAGTGTCTTTTAAAAATTTCTTTCGTTCTATTTGAGCAATGTTCGAATCTTCGACATTAGCTAGTAATAAGCTCCAATTTATTTTTTATGAGAATAAATTTTGTGTGAAATGGGAAATGACACTTTAATCACTCTCAAAAATTTATGCCCGCAAATTCTTGGTATCTACTTTTCCATGACAAATAGAAATCATGTTCCATTTCGCACTGTTTTATTATTAAAAACGCTATAAGTGACGCTCAGCGAATTGTATCTACTAATAGCGGAAAGAAAGCTGTCAACCATCACCTAATCTTGAAGATACTACCGTCAAGATGATGGCAATTCGTGGCAGCCGGCGCTGTTAACGACAGCTTTCTTCGTCGATATAATAAGAGACCGAGGTCGAGGACGATGACGAAGGGCGGAACGCGAACGAAGGATGAAAGGGGCGTCGAAGCCGAGTCGAACACGACAAGCGTCCGCGGAGCGTGAAAATGAGGAACGACGAGGGCACCGCACGCATGACACCACGGCGACGTGTGGGCGGTTATTGTTCGGCTGAGAGACCGGAGATTTCGAGGGAGAGATTTCTCGAGGAGAGCACAGCGCGTCTCGACAGCCACGAGAGAGATCGAGATCGTATCGCGAGAGCGGAAACTCGAGGACCCCGATTAAA
Source organism: Aphaenogaster rudis (assembly GCA_003063815.1). NCBI lineage: Eukaryota > Metazoa > Arthropoda > Insecta > Hymenoptera > Formicidae > Aphaenogaster > Aphaenogaster rudis. The sequence goes on from NJRL01000017.1 coordinate 1,150,899, forward strand.
TGAACGTGCTCCGTTCCCGAGATAAAAGAAAAGGGGGAGTGGAGAGACGAGGTGGTTCCTCCTCACAACAGATATCAAGGGCTGCGAGGAAGATAAATCAGAAATTACGGAATGCAAGGACGAGAGGAAGAAGTATCTATCTCTCTCTTTCTCGTAGCGTTTTTATCAGCCGATTTAACAGCTCGATGAGTCCGCTGCGCGTTCGTCCGTGAAGCGAATGATAATTTCGGGAGCTTTGGAATTCCCGCGTGGAAAGTGAGAATATTACGTTCACGATCTCTCTACAATCCATATATTCATAATGTTTATTAAAATTTGGAATTCTTTCGTCCAGTTTTAAATGGGTGTTATTAACAGATCGCCGTCTCAAATTTATACATCTCGTTATCGATGACAGATTGCTCCACAGAATTCGTAGTCCTGGGATTTTTCGTGTCTTTGAAAAAGCAAAGAGATGTGAATGCATCTTCATATATCATTTTCGCTTGATAAATGCATGAAAATAGATCTCTCGCGTGGCGAATTTAATTAAGAAAACGTCGGAACTTTAAAGTTTCACTTCTCTATATACATATACACTGAGAAAAAAAATTTGTTGAAAAACTAAAATATTTAGTCCGATACGTTCAACTAAAAAGGTTGAATTAAAAAGGTATAGTTCATTTTTTAATCAAAAATTAGTTAATTCAACTAATGTTCAGTTAAACCAACTAATGTTTTAGTTGAACGTATCGGACTAAATATTTTAGTTTTTCAACAAATTTTTTTTCTCAGTGTACGTATAATTAAATTATAAAACCGGTAATTATGAAAACAATCTAATAATTTGGGAAAATTTAGTTAATCATGTACTGTATTTTATATGGTTGTATTCGTGAAACTTTATCAGTACAAAAATAGTTAGTATGATGACAATAAGTGTTTTAAATAGATTTTTTTAGATAATTAAGAGAAAGAACATCTTTTTGATACCCAAAAATATGAATTTTAATAAACTATAACAAGTGGTCTATGTCACTCTCATAAAATCATGAATAGGTAATATACGTTGAAAGATTTGCGGAATAGGCGTGGAAAGCCCAATAAGGTGCTCAGTAAGTGTCCCGTCTCGATATAGTAACGTAATAGATAACCAGTTATGCGTAATTAATGACGAGAAGAGGGCGATACGTAACGAAGATCACGCAGCACGGCGTCCACATGCGACAGAATGACGTGAAGCAGGAAAGAGCGAAGGAAAAGGTCGGCGAGTCCGAGTGAAGACGAAGAAGAGACTCCTCGCGAGAAAATGACGGAACGAGAAACGAAGAAACGCAGAGAATGCTAGACTGCTTGGCGGCGTCAACTTTATCAGCCCACGCGACCGCTCTTCGAGTCACGTCCTATATCGCGAAAGGCCTCCTCTCCCTTCCTTCGTACGCGTCGACATTAACGTATGAATACGGCATGAGCGAAGCGACTTTACCGTGAGTTCACCTGAGGTGCTTCTGATGAAGACAACGTGCATTTCGCGTTTGATATTACGTGCATGCACTCGAATCGACATCGCAGGTTTCAATCAATTAAAAACAAATGTTCACAAATCGCGAATACGCCTCGCGAAGAATCTGCTGTACCTTCGTATACATCGTTAAAAATGTATACACAATATTGCAATATATAAATTATTAAGGCTTTAACGATGGATCAAGACACAGAAGTAACCCGAAAATCTCGTAACTATTTTGAAGAAAATACCCGTGCAAGCCTCAAAAGCGTATAAATTATCTTAGAAATATATCTTGACATATATAAATAATTTTAGAAGTATATTTTTACTTTAAAGATTATTAAAATAATTGTGCTGCCAATCTCTAATTTTAGAAGCTATAAATACATGTACATCGTTATATTGATTACTCCTATTTTGCCACACTTCCTGCTCTGCATTCCCTGCTTTATATACGTTATATAAATTTCTTTCTATTAAAATCCATACGATTTAAGAAGAAAAAAATTCTCGTATACACGTTTTATGAATGCGCGCCTAACGATGAAATATTAATGTTGATTTATACGCCTAATCTACAAGTGTATTTCGCAAGATGCCTGCCATGAAAAAAATTCAATAGTTATTTATATATCATCTCCATCCGTAACGTCTAGTTTCATAGCATTGTTCAATTTTGTCCTGCGTTTAGCGGAGCTGCAATTTATTGCATTATTACACGCCAACTGATCCGAAACTAAATTACAACCATTAAATCGGTAAAGAGAGATTGATATAATAAACGATCATTTAAAACTGCCTAAATAAATTTGTTTTCTGCTCATTGTTCATACAAAAAGTTGCAATCTCGATGTGTACGATGGATCCACTTTAATAGAATACTTGTCATTATGTGATAACGATAGAATAGATGATGAAGCGTAATATGATTAAATGTAATGTGATACGCGTGTTTTTACTACGCAGACAATTTCAAGATACACACGCCATACTGACGACTGCAAAATCGCATTCTCAGGTATCAAGTTCGTTTCCCGATTTCTTCTGAAACGCGCGTCCGTCGTTTTATAAATAAAGTCGCTTGTAGCGATTATAAGAATCGTTTTTTTTTTCTGTTCAATTATGGAACCCGACAGCAACGCTTAAGTTAATTAGATGATTACGTAGCCTTGACTGATGCTCGTATAATTTGCATAAACGCGCGTGTGTCGTAGTAGACGATATAAAAAGGCAAAAATGTATTTCTCTGAATTTGTTGTTCAACCGTAGTATCATAAATACGCATAGGAATCTTGCATGCCAATTATAGTAATAATCCTGGATAAAACGTTCATAGAAACGGTCGATGTAAATTAAATCGCGAATCCGAGAAAGAATCGAGTCTCGACAGGTTTCAAATGAAAAATGATGCGCTACAGACTTTAACGTCATGTCAGCATTGACGACGGGCACTTTAGTTAATGCAGCGGTTCGCGGTTAGAACTTCTCGCAGTATCTAAGTACAGAGAACCGTGCTGCCGACTCTCTTATCGTAAAAGCGAATTTAGCATTTGCGTAATGAAAATTTTACGTCAAGGTAACCAGAGAAATACACGTGGCAGTCTGCGTCACTCGATAAAAAAAAAGAAAAATTTCTTAAAACAAAAATAAGAAGGTAGGATTTATACACAACGTGCTTATCTGCAAGAAAAATTTTATGATATTGAAATCAGAAATTTTTAATATTTTAATATTTATATTGTGATGTAATAATTCATAAATTGCATAATGACAGACACATAATTCCGCGAAAAGATTTAAATGATTAGATAATATAAAATAAATAATATAGTTTAATGTGGATGCGTAGAGAGTTTTTTCATGAGCAGTACGGTTACACATGAAACATAAGAAAAAAGAAAGTATACAAAAGTTTACGCATTCGTTCACGTTCAGCTAATTGCTGGATTCCGCAATAAGCAATTAAATTAATTAGAGCAAAATTACCGGTTAAATGTATACTACCGGTAGGTATAGCAAGTCGTTTATGTCAATTTGCACATATATTTATCACGCACAGCCTCTCTCTGTCTTTCTCCGATACATATACATGAAATATATTTATGTTTCTGTTTTCGTCAATTATAAGAAATTGGTTGTGTTATAGTTTTCTACTTTATATATTTTATCATTCAATATTTTACACTCTATTTTAATATAAAACATTTCATTTAGCAATTTAAACTAGTGTTAGAGAAAATATAATTATTGAATAATGTATAACAATTTTTATAAGCAAATATTTATAAATGTGTTTATATTTGATAAATATATTTACAGACATCTGTTCTCAAAATCAAAATCGTCATTCGTATACACGCTATAAAATATATACTAATATGTATTTACACATATATACACAGAATAATTTATATTCGCAATCAAAAAGAAAACAGCAGATTTGTCAATTAATAAAATTATAATTTTATTTAAAAAAGCGCGGCAGCACGCCAGCAGACTGTGGTGAGGTTGGGTGGAGGTAAACTGGCGAGAAGCATGAACCGGTTCTGATTTGCCTATAACTTTAACTAGAGAGGGGCAAACAAAAATTCCAACGGGACATTCGTGGGCAAACGATAGGCAAACGTTTGCAAAAAGAAAAATTTTGATTTTTCAACATTGAGGGCCAGTGTGAAGTTAGCCCCCCCAAAATTGAATTGCTTATAACTTTTGAATTAGAGGGGGGCAAACAAAAATTCCAACGGGGCATTCGTGGGCAAACGATGGGCAAACGTTTACAAAAAGAAAATTTTTGATTTTGGGGGGCTAACTTCACACAGGTGTGGCAGACCATAT
>NJRL01000017.1:1157913-1175068 GCA_003063815.1 Aphaenogaster rudis
GTGTCAAATTAAGAAGAGGCACAATGCATCATCAACATTTTAGTTGGTTCACAAATATGGCAGCTGTCAGTTCATTTGAATTTTGACAATGCAACCTGCGACCATGCAACAGAGACTAAAAACTCAACACTTCTATCAAGTTGCAATCAATTCTAAATTGCATTTCTTTAAACTGTTCTGGGAAGTTTCGTATTCCGGATAGAGTAATAAAACAAAGAGGGTTTTAGGAAGTCGTCGAGCGATAAATTGAGAAATTAAACTAAAGAGCCTTAAAAGTTGGCTGTAATGGACAAACTGCTAAAAATGATGCAGTGTTTTGTGACCGTAACTTTTCCTTCTTTACGTGAACATACCAAACACATTAAATAGCATTTAAGTTTCTTCGCTTGGAGTAAAATATCGACCGTCAGCGTCATTATTATCAGTCTCATCACAATGCGAGAATAAAAAAACAGAGTTCAGAATTTATTAAAGCTATTTGTAAATTTTTGAATGCCCAAATTTTTAATTTTGTTCTTGTTACCGTAGGCAGGAATTTAATTTTTTGTAACAAAAAAAAGCAGCTGGATAAACATTTATTTAAAACTAAGAATATTGATAAGATAATCGAATAAGACTTTACAACAGAATTAGAACTCTTTAGAAATAAATCGACACTATTTCGATTTTTGTGCATCATTTTATAGACTTCAAATATCTCTTAGACCATTTGACAGAAAATTAAATAATTAAATATTATCCATTCCATATCAATCTTCAGAAATAAACTCTTAAAATGTAACTTCAGTACAAAACATTCTGATTTTTGAATTACAACATTTATGGAATACTACCCCATATCCTTCTGAGTGCGTGATAAAATGTTATCAATTTAATAAAGATTATATTAATAGTTATAATGGACAGATACGGAAATATATGTGTATAATATTATTGGACCGTATATACTTTTTGGAAATGCATTGCATATTAATTGTTGCAATTTGCATTCGACAATTTTTGAAAAGTGAGACTTTAGAATACTCACTTTACCAATAAATTAAAGGAAAAATAAATTGTCATCAGTTGAAAAAAATGACTGGATCGGTGAACTTGGATTCTTCATTTTTCAATAAAACAGAAAAAAATTCGACAGTTCAATTATGTCTGCTTTTTTATTACTTTTTCTGCAGGTACATCTGTAAAATGCAATCATATTTACTTTATTTTTTTAAACAGAACCATATAATTCTTTTAATAAAAATGGATTTTTCTCCTCATTTGTGGTATAAAAGTATTAAAATATATAAAATCATCCAAAAGAGAATACTTTAAGTTATTTTATATTTTATTCTAATATACTGGCATAAGATATATCGCATATCTCGTAAAGTGTATTTACGTTTACAGATGATATTTAGCAGTCGTGTTTCCCTGATTGTGTCAACTTTCACACTCTAGATGGAGTTAGACATAAATAATTTCTCGTATATAAAAATATACACAGTTAGTTATAATTGAAAACGAAATATAAATGTATGTGTCAATTACCAATTTTTGGAAGGTGGGGTTGTAAACTAATAAATTGAAACAAACCCACCAATAAATTGAAACAAACATAAATTGCCATTAGGCGAAAATGATTGGGATAGTAAACTCGGATTTTCCATTTTTCAGGTTCTTTTCTTGACCACGCAGTTTCGTGATACCTATGGATGGATACTTTTCCATTCGACTATGTTCATTCACTCACAATTCTATCAGCCAGACAACATTCATCGTATTCAATAATCGTGTTTCCTTTATTATATCAACTTCTAATATCTAGATGGGGATAGGGGGTTAGGGTTAAATAATTTTTGATGTATAAAAGTACATGTAATTGGTTATAACGAACATGGAAACAAAAATGTGATTATTAATGTTAATATTACACAGGGTGTTCATTTGAAAAGTTTCCACCTCAATATCTTTTAAAGTAAGCGTACGAAAAAATTTTCAAACAAAAGTTGCAGGATTTCGAAGGAGACATATTATAATGGACACATGTTTTTTCTAGGTGGAGGTGTTCCTGAGATTTTAAGGTAACCTTTGTTTTTTTTAAATGGAATCACATGATTTTTTTATATAATATAATTCCTTCAGTTATTTAGCATATTAAAGTATTAAGGCAAAGTTATCAAGAAATCAATAGTTTACGAGATATTTTATATTTTATTCTGGCATATTTTGACATGAAATATAAAATATCTCGTAAACTATTCATTTTTTGATAACTGTACCTTAATACTTTTATGCGTAGAATAGTGGGATGAATCAATTGATGTGAGGAAAACACATAATTGCTTTTTAAAATATTATGTAATTTGCAATATATATATACATTTTTTTAAAAAGCAACCATATGTTTTTGTCACATCAATTGTTGTTGTTTTTAAAGCAACCATGTGTTTTCATCCTACTATTCTACGCATAAAAGTATTAAGGTACAATTATCAAAAAATGAATAGTTTTACGAGATATTTTATATTTCATGTCAAAATATGCCACAATAAAATATGAAATATATCGTAAACTATTAATTTTTTGATAACTTTACCTTAATACTTTTATATGCCAAATAACTGGAGGAATTATATTATTTAAAAAAATCGTGTGATTCCATTTTAAAAAACAAAGGTCACCTTAAAATCTCAGGAACACCTTCACCTAGAAAAAACATGTGTCCATCATAAGATGTTCCCCTCAAAATCCTACAACTTTTGTTTGAAAAATTTTTCGTACAACGCTTACTTTAAAAGATATTGAGGTGGAAACTTTTCAAATAAACACCTTGTATATATCTGTTTAGTTATATTAATAGATAGCGTAATAGACAGCGTTATCATTCAATGATTGAAACTCGATAATTTGAACTGGCCATTATTTTTGACTTATCTACCATCATTCTGTTCGCGCTTTTTTACTACCTTTAACCGGATTATTGTCCCTCCGAATCGCACGTGGTTTTTATTCTAGCCTTTTCTTCTTCCGCCTGCTTATTGTTAGATTCACATCTCATACATTTGCACCGTCCGAGTTCACCGATTCTGCACTTGTTGTGACCCCAATCAATAAATTAAATGGCAATTATTACCAAGCAATATCTCATTTAAATATTATCCGCTAATATCCGTGCTAATATTTTAACTTTATACTCTGAAACAATTCCCAACGATTTGTTGTTTCATATACATTCGTATAATAAAAATGAATGTAAGAAATTAATTACACAGACATTTATTGACACAATAACTATTATGCTTATATATATTGCCAAGACACGATGGCAAATATATCCTCCCCACCTTTCATCGGAGGTCAACGATTATCACGCGATTAGAGAAACTTTCCTCCTTGCGATTATCTCATCTGCAGAATTACAGTGTGCATTCATTCGGAATATACACATCTCGGAAAATGGGAAGCCCGAGGCGTGGCCAGTTAATCGCCCGGTAATAATCGCGAACTACCGTATATATATCCTTCCGACATGCAAAACTCCCGTCCGTAATTAAAGCAATTGCCAGCCGCTTAAGTCACTTTTCCGCTCGCACGAGTCCGCTTTTCCCGCTGGCGCGTATCCGCGGATTTACGGTCGCAGTTTGCAATCGTATCATTGTAAATTAATGCCGCGGGAGTGCATTTCTTAGGGCATCTCCTATTTCGACACGGGACACGTTCGTGACGCAATAAACCGCGGGATACATTATCTCACGGAAACGCTACCTCGGTTCCACTTCTACTTAGCGAATACGTGTAGTATCCGCAATATTTCTTGATCTCGTATAACGCATTCGACATACGCGAGGAAGTGCTTTAAATGCGGATATCCTCTCAAGTAGCGATAGGAAACGAAGAAATAAAATTTTTATCACGGTGAAATAGAAGTATGAGAAATTATACACGCGTCTTGCTGTTTCGCTGGTAAGAACTGGAGATAAATTGATTAAAGCTAATTTAGCTAATCCATTATTCTGACATGAAATTGCGATAGTAATACAGTACGTTAAGAACTTGTAACAAACCAAGTCGCAATGCGAAATGATTAATTTATGAATAATAGAAATGTTTTTAATTTGAACAGGACAAGTTAAGGTACCGCAATTACGTAGTTTTATAAAAACAGATAATACATACAATACTCTTCGTGTATAATAGAGAAATAAATTTTCACATAAAGGAATTACACGATGACATTTAATGCTGGATGCAAAGCATTCTATGTGTCAATACTGAGCTATATGTCGTGCAACTCGACGTATAGCAAGAGCGATTACGGCAATATTCTAAACGTTTCTATTATTCATAAATTACTTCCAGCAGGGCGATATTTGTGCCAACTTCTATCGATTGATCGTTGCTGTTCGCGAGTGTTTGACGTTATCGTACGATCGTTTAATTTTCCTGTAGCCAAGGTAATTTGCAATGCATATCTTGTTACAAACAAGAGGTGTTCACACATAATCGTCAGATAAATGTCGAAGAATATTGCATATGTATGTATGTCTTTAAGTAATGTAATCGTATCCTGGGTGGCGCCAAGGAATCTTAATTGAATTTCTAGCTTTTTGCATTTTCTTCTACGATCAAGTTACACAGCTGCGTCGTCTTTTCTTGTCGCGCTTTTCCTTAGTGTCGTAGATCACGTATAGAGTTTCCATGTGGCCATTATATAAACATTCTGATTATAAAACTACAGAAAATCCCTGTAAAATCCCCCTATTAATTTTAACAACAGATTCTTTGATAGTCATTATTTGTCGACACGTTCAAAATATTTAATATTAAATATATCTAATATTTATATGTTAAATTTGTATTTTCGCATTAAAATGCGGTTATAATCGATCGTGTAAAGTTGATATACAATATATTCGTGTTATGTTTATAATATTTAGTTTAATCTTACTCGTTCTAAATAGATATACTTTCAAATCGGTCAATTTTTATCAAATGTTTTGCTACTAAATAAAATTTTCTAAGAGTGTCAGATTGTTTTCGATACAGATTAATACCTTGATTAATACAATGTAATTTGATGAGATAAATACAAACAATTTGTCATCAAATTACATAAACCATAAAATTACTTAACGATCTTTCCTTTAACGAACGTCGAATCTATTCGTAGATGCAATTCCGAGAAAAAAACAGATCGTTAGCACAAGACGTAAATTACATATAAGAATCAGTTCTCACGCATCCTCCTCGATTTTCCCACGACAGTGACTCGGCACGTGACAAAACGTTTAGTATCGTGATTCTCAGAGCTCCATTCGTATCCATGAAACAAAGCTGTTTACAAGAAATCGCGCGTTGCACCGCGTACGAAGAGCTGGCGTACATTCTACGGCTGATGTCGACGTAATGCCTCGCTCCTCCTCGGGAACGTGAAAATAGCTTTCCCACGAGTTACCAATTCAATATCGCAACATTTATGTCTTTCTTAACTCCTCTTAACTCGGCAGAGCGATATAACTCAAAGGCTCAATGCAGGGCGTACAACTGCATCGTGCAACGTTAATTTATTTATGTCTCGGCGCATTCGTTGATTGTGAGATATGAAAGACTTAATCGACAGGATGCGTTTATTTTTGGGCACTCTACATTCATGCACGATAATGTACAGGATGTTAAAGAAAAAAACTCTTAATTTAGAAAACGCATAATACTGAATTGACTAAAAATTCTAATGTCCCAATAATAAAATTAAAATTTTGTTAGAGAAAAAGTTTAATTTATATTAGCTAAAGAATAAATCAATTTCGAATTGATCTTAATCCCAGAATATTAGTTTCCAAATCGATGAGAATCTGTTATCGAAAATTGTTAATGTAAACTATCTTTGCGTAGAAATCCCGAATAGCTATATGGACAGTATTCAACAATTATCGTACAGTACTTTATAGCGTTGCTAAATACAGTCAAAAATCCTGGATTTCGACATAAAAGTGTCAAAATCACAATAGTTGTAGAGTCAAACGAAATTGATCAATTAAACTGACTCATATCACGTACAGATCCGTCATTTGTTATTAATTCTCGCAGCTGAGTTATTATACAAATTATAACAATCAGCTAATATTGTCAAATCGGTTACTAATAATAATAAATTTTATTTGCTTTTATTGTTAGTTGAATAAAGCATAAAAGATTAAAATAAAATTGGCACGTTATAAAACTAAACACAATTAATAATCATTAGCATATCTTTTATTAAATAAATTGGATCTACGAGCTCAATTCTACGAGCTTCGTGTGCACGTATGCGCAATAAATCAGATGATTACACATATATTCCAGAATTAAATCAGCCTTAATCTAATCCCTAACCCATTCATCTTAAAACAATGGATCGATGTAATGTTACGTTCATCTGTATTATTCTTATACCATTGAGTAACATATATAGGTATATAGATATATATCTGCATACAGATATCTTATACATATCTGATATATCTTTCACAGATCCCTTATCGTAAATTAAAATAAGAGATTATTTGTCACTCACATCGATAAAATGCGCGGAATTGCGGTACGAACTGTGTTGAATTATAAGACACGAATATAACGATATCTTAGTAATAAATAGAATAATAGATGGTTAGAATAATAAATAGTTTGAATAATCGTCGCACACGTAAAATGATTATCAACGTTTAATTCTATAACAAATAAAAAATAATAAGTCACTCACTCCATGGCTGCTCCGTCGTCGTCCGAAGGCTTCCTAAGCCTTCTCCTCCTTTCTCGTTCCTTTATAGCACTAGTGTAACACTTACTCGCGAAAACACGGTTAATTATGCAGTAATCGGGACACGATAATCACGCAGCACTTTGCACGGTACTCCTAAAATTGATTACATGCAACATGTACATTACTACACTGCGAATAACGCGAAAAAAAATACGATCGTGTAATCCCCTCAAAAACACATTTACAAATTAGAGCGACGGAATTTAGAACGACGAAGAGCTTTAACAAATTATCGGTGTATCGGATTTATGTGATCAACAATTATTAAAATACATTAATTACTTATTAATTAAAAACGTCGCGATGCCGCTTAAATCGAAGTCCGTCCATTCTGTTAATGACCGAGAAATTCGTCGACGATTTTGCTTCAAAGATTTTAAACGCGATGCTAGATTCAAATCCAAGTATCGAAAAGAAATAACTATCGCCCGTGGAAATTGCAATTGAAACAATTCGCTATCTCGCTTCGATTCCCAAATACATTTCAATAAATAGCCACCGTGGGTCGTTAACCGTGCGAATTAATTGATCGTATGGGATGAAAGTCGCTGATACACGGGAAACGATCGCGTTATCTCTTGACACTTGACGCGAGCGCGTATTTCGAGGGATAACGATGCGACGACGGCTCGCGCTGCTACCTATTTACTCGAGTGTCGCCGCGCGAATGACAAGGTGGGGCGCGCAATACAGCAGCGCGTTCGCATTGTTTGCAGCGCGCCGCGGAAAAAAAACAAAACCATCCGAGCTCCGTCGCGTGCCTGCCAATCCGCCCCGTTACAGCATTTAACATGAAATACTAAACATACTTCTAAGCCCAATATTTCATGTGTCTCACGACAACATTTTTAAACACGTTGATTGGCTGCTGAATAGAGAAATTCTCGAGTCTCTATCTTGTAGCCAATCAATACGCTTGAAAACCTTGTCGTGCGACACATGAAATATTAGCCTAAGGCCGGTATTCATAGTCGGCTCTTATTTTAAGACCGTCTTAAGTAACGTCTTAAGACGCTAATACGGCTCTGTGATTGGTATATCCCCTTGTCTACAATGCGTATTTAAGGCGTTAAGACTTAAGAAATTGACCAATCGCAGTCGTTTATTCTCCTCATATACAACTGTGATTGGTCAATTTTTTAAATCTTAACGCCTTAAATACGCATTGTAGACAAGGGGTATAGCGGGGTCTACAATGAGATTTTAAGTTGTAAGACTTAACATATTGACCAATCACAGTTAAGCATTCTAAAAGTAAGACCGCAATTTTGATTGTGATTGGTCGATATGTTAAATCTTACGACTTAAAATATCATTGTAGACACCGCTTATGACATCTTAAGATTGTACTTAAGACGATCTTAAATATAAGAACCGACTATGAATACCGCCCTAAAATAAATATTTTCCCTGTTTCTTGCAAATCAGCTTCAATGAAAGGTTTTATACTATGGACTCGTTAAAGTCTAATGTTTATTTCAAGAATAAAATTTATCTTGTTCTTTGGCGAAAAAGTACTTGGTATTAATTAATATAGTTAACTAAGTTAATTAATTATTATCTATTGCCAAAATTTTACGTTCGCCACATGTGCAAAAAAATGGAATTGTAATAATGTAAATCAAGAAGTGAAATTAAATTGCCTTAGAAAATACGTGGCAATTTCTTCCTTTTTCTTGACTTATTAAAGTTGCACAATTTTACTCCTTTCGGGATGTAAAAAGTTGGAAAAAAAATAATAAATATTATAATTTCCATTTTTCAATTACAAAATAGAGAGAAAGAGAGAAAGATTTTAATCTTTTAAAATTTAGGTTTAACATTAAATTTAATAATTTTTTTCAAGTAAACTAAATAATCAATCTTTATATATGTTAGTTATTACAGTAAATGTATTTATATATTACAGCTGTGAGAATTAATAAGAAAGAATAGATTAATATGCATTTGTCAATGTCGATTGTCTAAATCAAGAGCTATTGAAATTTTCGTATCAGGATTTTCAAATCTAATTTATTCGCAAAATATTAAAGTATCATACGACAGGACAGTCTGTATGCCAATATTTAATATTTAATACTAAAAAAATTATTTAATATTTTATACTAAAGTCCATTTTAAGCGATTTCTAATTCATGTCACAATTCAATTAATAATTTTACGTATTGTATAATACGAAAAGCATTTGAAAAATTAAAATACATATATAAAATACATATTAAAATGCATACGTCATCAACATATCTGGTACTAAAAGATTAATAAAGATAAATGAAGATTTATCCTGAAATCTAATACGAATTATAAATCGTATATTTTAATAATAGTATGACACTAAAGTGCCGGACATCATACTTTTCATTCGGTTCATTAATTCAGATTTGTTATCTCACTCGCAGATCAAGTTTGATGTATTTATAAACGGCGCGAAGTGCAACTCGTTTCTTTTAGTTAGTTTCGCTTGTCGATATTCGTGAGAGACTCCCCGAGCAGAAAAGTCGCTCCAACAAGGGTTGACACAGAGGTACGTCGGCGAGACGTTGCCCTCAATACCAGACGGGTTTGCGACTCTAGCCGACCACACAGCGAGACAAATGAATACTGCATGCCGACAGTTCGGACGATATAATGCAGCGAGCCCTCGGAAATGAATTATTTTGAGAGCCAGCCGCGTAATTGATTCCGACGTGTTCAATTTCGCACGGAACCGTCTCGATCGCGACGGCCGCAGATCGACCGAGCTATCCGAACGCCGGTCTTAATTGACACGCGAAATCAGCACGCATTAAGACAGGACAGTAATATCCGCGCGTGATGCAATTGATTTTTTTAATCGCGAACAATGTGGGCTGTAAGCGGATTTTAGCCCCTTAGCCATTCGCAATGCATTTTGTACACAGTTGCGATGTAATCCCGTCGACCAGTCGACCTGAACATGTTTTCGACGTGCTAGAAGCACCTGGATTGTTTTTAAACGAGCGTTATTTTAGAAGCAACGTCAATCAAATTACATTTTAGAATTGCAGTTTATATATAGTTCATATATTTTAAAATTGTGCTTTATATGTGTAAGTGATTATTCGAGAAAGTTATAAAAAGTTTTGTTTTTAACAAGCATATTTGCTCCACGAGTTTTGAGAGTTTCGTAATGGCCGCGGAAATAGAATAGAAATGCTTGAAACACAAACAATCGATCATCCATTTCATTCTGTATCGCTCATAGGAAAAGAAAGTTATTGTTAAAAAAAATGTGACGACAGCGCCTTATCTTTACTTCAGGCTCTTTTTAAACATTTACGATATAAATAAGGATAAGCATACTAAATGCTCAATCTAGTTCGGAACTCTAGGAAATTACGTCAAGCGTGAAGATACGCGATAGTACTATACCACTTAAGCGGAAGCCTACTTTAGACGATCTATATAATTCGTCTCAGACTTCACAGGACAGAATTCTATTTACAATTTCATACATCGAGCATTTTGATATATGTGCATTTTGTAATATATATTTGTACACGGAGAAAATTTTATATTGAAAATTACTATGTATGGCAGTAGCCGTGGACTATTGCTGGAATTATAAAAATTTTTACTATGTAAAACAATGAAAAACATAGTAAAAATTTTTATAATTCCAGCAATAGTCCACGGCTACTGCCATACATAGTAATTTTTAATATAAAATTTTCTCCGTGTAATCTGATTTTTCAATTGTTTTTCGTATTACACGGTACGTACATTTATAAGTAGAATTCTATTTTGAATTCTGATACGAATTATAAAACGTCCCCTAAGGGAGTTTTTAAACGATGAAAAAACGTCTGCAAAATATTGTATGGTTTTAAAACAGAGAATACCTTAAATCCGGAAAATCCGATCATACACACACACACACACACACCATATAAACATCGAGGCGCGTCCCGCATGAATAATCTCCGTGTTATCGGTAGGCGGTAGAATCTTAATCTCCCATTCAAAACATCCTCGGGGTTCGGTACATTATTGTATTCACAGTGAATACCATTAAGGGGCGCGTATTCAACGGGTCGTTTTTACCCTCGTTCTCTCGATCCTTCTCCCGTCCTTCTAATCAACAGACTAGCGCGTTTCACGCTATCTCCGTCTTATACGCGACTTCCGCTTTAACTGCATCGGCAGATGAGCGTCTGCGTTTGATAGCCGCGGCGCGAATACACCGACCGCGGAGAAGCGGCAGGTACTCTCAGATAACAGACAAGTCCGCGGAATGTGGGATCGCGAAAGAGTTTCGAGCCGAGCACGTTCACGGCTGACCGGTTTAGAGAAGCTCTGCACCCGTAAGCAGATTACACCGTCGGTTTAAGAGGGACTTAAAGGCGATTGGTATATCGGTAACTCTATCGTCCAGCATCCTTCACAATAGGAGAGTACTTTCGAGCTAAGGCTATTGATGTCGCTGGAACGAGCACGACATTCGAAAATCAGATTGTTAGATCAAAATTCAGTTCAGTAGAGAGAGAGAGAGAGAGAGAATTGTTTCTCAAAAGGTTTTAATTTTTTAACATATCATACCAGAGATATTTTAATCTCATTATTATTTAACCAATTATTCCTTTCTAATGTTTGCTAATATTTTATAATTAAATAATACATATATCGAGAAAACATTCGGCCAATTACATTAATCCATTATATGCGAACCTTAGATCGATATTTATTATATCTACATATAATCTTTTAGTTACGAATAATTAGGCAGAAAAATCGTAGGAATAATAGTCACTAATACGATTTTATTTTCCATAGAAAAGCCTGTTCTAGAAAGATCGTATGTGCTCCATTTCAATTCATTTTAATTCTATTGCTAAACACGACCGTAAACGTTCAATTTGCCACGTTGAAGGCCCGAAGTATTGTCCGTGTTATTGGCGAGTTAAAAGACGTTTAAACGTAAATAAGGGGACTAACAATATTCGGGTCACGGTTGTTGCCGGACTCGACCGTTTAATTCTCTATTGCGAGGAGAGAATAGCGTGGCAAAAGTCGAGGGACGAGAAACATTTAAAACTTCGCTCCGGGCGAAATGTTTGGGTCCGTGCAAATTGCCTACAATGACCTCTTGTCTTGAGAAAATAAAGCAAATAACATCACGGTCCCTTATTTCATATAGTCCAGTTACCGTAATAAAATATAGTTATTCTCGGCGAGGAATGTTTTAAAGCTTCATTATTTTTAAAGAAGACTCCCATTTTTCTCAACCGTACATTTAAAATATTTGATAAGACACATACGTGAAACATTTTAATATTACTGCACTATAAAGAAATATTTTTCCCTTATAATTATAATGGATCAGATAAGTGCAATCTTTCTAATTTTTAAATAAATGTTCAAATAAATTGCGCTATCAAAGATATAATGATAAGTATGCTAATGATATTTCATCAAATAGAAAAAGAGAGATTATTTATTTGTATTTTTTTAAGAGACAGGCGACAGCTTCGAACCACTCTTATGAATTGTGTTAATTATTAAACGTAAGTCAACTATCGTTAGGTGGAAAAATTTAGCAAAAATGCTATACAAACAAGAAACTGTGAAGACGCATAGGATTTTATTATTTATTTAAATTGCCGTTAATAGTAAGCAAATACGTGAAACGAGAAGGCGTGATGCAGACGCGCGTGTATGTAATTACTTTGGCGGGTGTTCGTACCATGAATGTGAGCACGTAGTTATACGTAGGGATGGAGGTAGATAATGACGAGCTACCGCAGAGTAATTTCACGGCAGAAAGATTTAAAGGCTTCTATACTCTATGTTCATGATGAGACACTGCGAAACGGTACGAGAGTACGAAATGTCAGAATAACAAGCGCGAAAGAGTTCTATGTGTTGCGACACAAATTAAAATACTCGATATAAATAGATTTCGATTATTTCGACAGTAATGTTCTCGCGTATCTTCGATATTTCAATTGAATGTGAAGGTGGCTTCGAATCGAACTTCTTGTTGCAGATATATGCATATTTAAAGCGGTAGCCGGCCGTTTTTCTTTTCTGGCAGAGCATATCGAATGTGCCTCGTCTAACATTTATATATCCGAATTTCTTCCGATGTCTGAGCCTTCGGATGAGATGTCAAAAACCGACAGAATACTCTGAGAAAGTTTCCAGCTGCTAAGAAAATTCCTATCTTCCGCCCAGACGACGAGTACCATCCAGAGTTTCCTTTTTTGCATCCTCTCTCCATCCACACTCCTTTCACCGCTTCTTTCCGTTCTCACCTCATCTTCCTCGCTGATATGCACGTTGAAGTTATTGACGATCTTTCACCATGGAATATAGATATTTGCGTAAACGTCACGATGCTTCGTTCCAGTGAGATAATGAAATATAAATTTGTGTCTCTCTAAGAGTTCTTCGCCATAAGAACTTGTCCCATGGGATATTTCTTTTTCGATTGCATCATACGCGAATGTGCTTATAATATTTAATCAACTGCCCTAGGGGGCAGATAAATCATTATCTTTCATAGTAAAGCATCGATTTACAGATAAATCATAAATTATAAAATACGAAATATCGAGAGAGTGCGCAAGAAACAACAATAATTTACAATATTTGTTAGTTTAATGTGTTGGCTGTGTCTCACGTTTGATGCATTTAAAACGGAATTCATGAACGTTATACGCTCTGTCATAAAAGAACAAATAAAACATTCAATAAAACATTATGTACAACAACGTAGCTAAAAATTGTGAACAAGGGAGAAAGTAAATAAGTGATGGAACATAATTAAATAATAAACGGACAAAACATGACAATGTTTATCCTTTTGTTTAAAATATCTGCTTTAAAATGCATCGGTATTTTCGTTAATTTATGGCGGATACAGAAATTTGTTCGATTCTTCTTGGAATAATTAAGAAAATCTGATTATAAATTAATTTGAAAATAATTTAGCATTAATACTAATATGCGTCCTTTTTATAAACATAATCTAATCATTCTCGACAATGTTGCAGAATATCACCGATTCGCCTCGCGCCCAACAATGAGAATTATTGTTTTTCTCGATCATCTTTTGGATTTCGCATCTCGAATATGATACGTCATATTATGTACGTTACTGCTAACGTTCTCCGTGGATTATTCTTACTGGCGCGAATATTGATAGATCGCACGGTTCGCTGACATCAGAAATGATGTCATTAACCTAACCGTCACGAGAAAATTCGATATGATATAATTGACTGACTACCGTAATTTTAATGGCACGTTAACGCGTAGCGCTGCGAAATGCAGGTTGTGAAATTCATGTTAATAAACTGGATAATTCTCCAGCCGATCTCCATAAAGCGCGCGATACTAGATCATCTAATACTAATATACATCTATATACTAAACTATACATCTGCGGGGATCAAGATGATTACTGATATCTCCATAGACATAAATATTGTATGGAACATAAACACAATTGTACTATGATTCGACGAAATATCTAGATTATTTTTTTAATAATCTAAATATTTGGTCCAATCATAATACAATTGAATGAACTATTTATGTTTGTGGCAGCTCGTGACATAGATTTTAATTAAAGCAACAGTATTTTTTTTTTCAGTGAATAAATACTGCGTAATTTACGCGAATGTCTGAGCGAAGTTGTGACGGAGTATACGTTTCTCGCATACTTGAGGTCGCGCATAAGATATGTAAATATCTCTCCGGAATATTGCACGGTGCACGGTGTACAGAGGTCGGATTAAGCATTCATAGCAATCTTTGAAAGCTCGAGACACGGGGTGAGATTTCAATGCCCGCGTGGACCACCGGCGGGAGATTACATAATAAGCCATCCTGCGAATTTCACGTACTTATGTGTGATAAAGTGTAGCAACCTCAATGCTGTTATATCGATAAATTTTAGTGCTAGAAATTTGTCCTTACTAATTATGTATCTACTTCTATCTCAGCAAGCCGCTCAAGATGTCAATTAAACGGGCTTCCGAGATGAGAAATGATTCGAGGAACAATCGAGTTTTATTGATCTTACAATATATCTGCGAACTCGATAGGGTTTCCCGTTAACGGATTTATGACGACAGACCAATCTATCTTCTTGGTATATGAACATTAAAACAAGGCTACTCGGATATTCGTGCCTTTATTTCGACTTTTTGTCAATATAGAATCGATAGGTCATCGATCGATAAGCCAAAAGTAAATATATATATATATATAATATATAATATAACACAATAATATATAAATCAAAATATTTTAATAGAAATTATGTTAAATAATATTTTACGTATTGCTATTATTGTATTAAATAATATTTTACGTATTGCTATTATTGTAAATATATAACTTACCCCGCTTATAAATTGTAAATAGGAATATTAAAGTACAAGAACGTTTAAAGCCTTGCAATGTAGTTTCAATATACATTTGATATATTCCACTTTATGGTAAATTAGCTTGTACACAATTCTTCTTACAAACAACAAGTGCCAACAAATACAGATTAACACATACAAATACATGATGTATTGCAATAATTTCTTTGATATTATCTCAATACGTCAACGTTTTACGAATAATATAAGCATCTCTTAAAGTTCTTAATGCAAACAGTGCGAGAAAGATAATCTCT
The DNA here is from genome assembly GCA_003063815.1 of Aphaenogaster rudis. Classification (NCBI taxonomy): domain Eukaryota; kingdom Metazoa; phylum Arthropoda; class Insecta; order Hymenoptera; family Formicidae; genus Aphaenogaster; species Aphaenogaster rudis. Next base: position 1,173,345 of record NJRL01000017.1, read on the forward strand.
CTGTGACATGTATCGCCACGTAATTCATTACATCTTTTGTATTTATTTAGTCAATTAATTTATATTGGAAACAGAGTCATGCTGTGTACTGTTTCCAGTATTTATGTGAAATCTTTGAAGATAGAATTATTTGACAATATTTATTATGTTCTATTGTTTGAAGTCAAATTATAAAAGTATAAGTACGCGAACGGAAAAGAATATATTAACTACATGTCCTTCTGTATGATCGAGAACAACAATCCAAAAGATAGAGAATCCGACTTCGATTTCTAGCCTAGTCATGTTCGTCAATTATAATCCTACGTTACAATTTATATTTATTACAATTTATTGATGAGATGGTCAGAGTGCCATGCCGCACTTTCAAAATTGTAGAGTCTGATAAAAATAGGCAACATAAAATATATTTATGTTTCTGTTTTCGTCAATTATAAAAAATTGTTCGTTTTGAATATGAGAAATTATTTATACCTATCTTTATCTAAAGTGTCAAAGCTGACACAATCAGGGACAACGCGACTGTGAATACGACGAATGTGTTGTCTAGTTGAGAGAATAAGTATAACTTCGGTTATGCTTACATGTTTACGGAAATTATTTATATCTAACTGCATCTAAAAAGTCAAAGCTGACACAATCAGGAACAACATAACTGTTGAATAAAATAAATGTGTTATCTGGCTGACAGAATTGTAAGCATATAAGCACAACCGAATAACGTGTCCATCCATAAACACAAAGCTGCGTGGTCAAGAAAAAAAACACGAAAAATAAAGAATCCGAATTCACCGGCTCAATCATCTTCGCCTGATGGCAATTTATGTTTGTTTCAATTTATTGGTGGGACGTATTACAAGCGCTTACGATCCCACCTTCAAAAAATTGTTTGCTGTGTAACGTTTATATATTTATCGTGCCTACTCATTATATGATTTAATTTCTTCAGAGCTTTAAGTAATTTATTTATAAAATTAAAGAAATAATCGTTTGCTTCGCCAGTAATAATCAAAGAATACACACAAGAATACACACAATTGGTTATAATAGACAGAAATACACAAATATATAACAATATAAATAAATTAAACCAAGTAATTGTGTTAAACAACCCAACTGGCCAAATTTATTGTTAATTTACGACGTTTCGATCATAGGTTTTGGTCCTTATCAAGTATAAAAATAATCTATGTCATATGAATATAAGATGTGTCAAACAAAATATCCTATTAATCATGAATATCCTATTAATCATGAAGAATATTTTGTTTGACACATCTTATATTCATATGACATAAATTATTTTTATACTTGATAAGGACCAAAACCTATGGTCGAAACATCGTAAATTAACAATAAATTTGGCCAGTTGGGTCGTTCAACACAATCACTTGGTTTAATTTATTTATATTGTTATATATTTGTGTATTTCTGTCTATTATAACCAATTGTGTGTATTCTTGCATGCGAGAAATTATTTATGCCTAACGCCATCTAGAGCGTGAAAGTTCACAATCAGGGAAACACAACTCTTGAATGTTATCTGTAAATACACTTTATACGAGATACGTGATATATCCTTTATGCCAGTATATTAGAATAAAATATGAAATAATGCAAAATTATCGCAAATCCTCATCTTCCAAACATTATAAATCGATGGAAATTATAAATTTATATTTCCATTTCCGTCCATTATAATAAATTGTATGTATTTTTGTATA
>NJRL01000018.1:15322-45172 GCA_003063815.1 Aphaenogaster rudis
TGTTATCAAAGATTCGATTCGATTCGATTCGACTTGCAAATACTTGATTCGCACACCTCTATTACTTAGGAAACCCTGTATAGCATTGTTAGTAGCGAATCATCGCACCGAAGTTTGCACCTGCCAGTTCGTTATTTTCATTATATTTCAATGTCCTGAAAAATATACTAATAATGAATATTCGTTCACGCGTGCATTTCAATGATTTGTTGGTTACAAATATTCGTCGTTTTTTGGTATTGTTGTACAAAGCTCGATGTAAGACCACGAAAGATTAATTACGTCGCCGGCGGTGCTTTACGTCGTCGATCGTCACAGAGGTCACAGACTATGGTTTCCGCGCTTTATCGCAGTTTCTCATTCACGCACGCGAGGATGGGTCGTTTTGCGTGCCGCTGTGCTGACGAGTTACGCTCTGCCGTTACGTAAAGTTCCATGTTGACGTATTTATGGCGCGACGAAACGCGATTTAACGCATGCAAGGTGCACGACCGTGACGCAGCTCGCGACGGCACAATAGAAATTTTTATTAGCAACCATGTTGGTGATATTTAATTCAACATTCCACTCTGTTTGCCCGCTCTTGTAGTCTTTGTAGGTAAAAATGGCACGACAGAGGACAGTCGCGCAGGAGCCCGTTATTCTTTTTTTTCTTCTCTTTTCATTTTTAATCGCCACTATTGCTATCAGAACTCGCTTTTTCGGTTTTTACTTCGATAGAGCATTAAAGTTACCTTTTAAAAGAAGCAAAGAATTAATACTTTTCTAAATAATTTTTTTACGTATATTTTAATATGCTGTTATCATGAATCTTACGAGTTCCGGTATCATAATTCACATAATTCAAGCAAGACATTGTCTCGTGCGAGTGAACAAAATTAACTCGTTTGGAGAAGGTTCGCCGGTGGTTGTAAATATGAAACTTACCGATCCAGGGTCGTTAGGAGCGACGTGATCCATTCATTCCCGCAGCTCGCATGAATAAGAAGAGGAGCAGATCGATAAGAGTTTGCGTGGGAAGAGCCTTTTACTGCTTTGACACGTAAATAATGACGCGCCGCGGAGCGAATCCACCACGTTCGCTGGGATTCCGTCATTTATCACGCGGCGCTTTTCAAAAACCCTCAAAAGTGTCAAGAGATGGGGCGGAGGAGGAGGAGGAGGGTTGCACCTGTAATCGAATCCCTTTAACGGAGAACCCAGGTGGCCATTCTCGAGCGTCGGCTTAAATTGTATCGCGACCGTAGGAAATAACGGGAGGAGGAGAGTTCATTATTAGTCCTTAGAATCTCTAGGACTGTTTTACGAGATTATAAAGAAGTCTTCTTTGACAAAGTCAAAATGAAGCTGATAAGAGAGTAATAAAATCATTTTCATAACAATTTACAACGAAAGCCTTTAATTTGGTAACAACTTAATTATTCGGCACCTATAAATTATATGACATATAATACATTCTTACGTTAAATTATGATAAATAGCCTTGAAATTTGAAATAATGTAAGGCACACAAAATTTAAAATAGTATCAGGCTGTGCAGATAATCTTTTATTTTTTTATAATAAAATAAAGAAGGACTCTCTGATTTAAAACTAATAAATAAAATCAAGAGGGCTAATGTGAGGCAGTGCAGATCTAGGAGCACAAAGTGTTATGTAATTTACATTTACAAATTACATGAATAAATATGATTTCACAAATTAAAAAATGAAAAAAGATATAATTGTTCGAACGTTTCGGCTTCTATTTGAGCCATCTTCAGCGCAAAAATCCTCATTTCGTTACCTGTTCTCCGTTACACCCAGAGCGTAATCTTCCACAAGAGACGTCGGTCACAAACGGTTGGTAGGCTGAATGATATTGAAAAGACCGGCCAGAAACAGAGAAAGAAAGAATGAAATTCCAAATGTGTACGTCGTGGTGTTAAACGTTAATAATTCGTCACAAAGTAAAATAAATATAAAAGTAATCGCAGTCAATAGATAAGACGTTAATAATTCCAGAGCAGTCAGAAGATAGAACTTATCAGATCAATGGTCAATAATAGAATGTGATTTTTATTTTTGTGATCTTATTTTTTTTACAATTTTTACATTACGCGTACGTTTTATGGGAGGAAGACAAATATAACTAACAGAAGAAAGATACGATTATCGATAAGAATTTGAAGTTCTCGATAGCGAGATTACGGAGAGCGGTGACTAATTGTCGGTGACTGAAGAGTTCATTACGCAATATAATTATGAAAGGACAAGGAATCTTTTCGAGGATCTCGTAGGTTGCCCGATCTCTCGCACGACGCGTATTTGTTACAGTTGTTTATCGCGATCTTTCTGATCGATTACGCAATAGATTGTGACATTTCATGGCAGACCGTGAAATGCACCTTGAAATGAAACCTTCGTAACTCCAAGGGCGAAACCTTCGCGCAGATTCTGCGACGGAGCGGAAGAAGCTGATCAGGAGGAACGATGCACGTTACCCTTGAATAATTCCTCAATTAGACAAAATTACGAATCTCATCGCCGTCAGCCGAGTCGTCGATTTTCAGGATAAGACCGATCGACTTCCGCATCCTTGATTCCCCCGGCGATTTTATTACACAGGTTGAAGAAAGAAGGTGGAGATGCATGGATCGCGCGAAGCCAATTGGACGGGAAAAGTTTCGAAAGTCGCCCCTTCTGCTCTCCCGTATAGCTCCTTCGGTTTTTCTTTCTGATCGTCTCTCTTCCCAGTTCCCTCTACCCGACGACTTGATTCTCCCTTTACTTGTTGGCGCGAAACTTTCCACTCTTTGAGATTGAAAGGATCGTCGGTGGCTCGCGAAAGTAGGAGTTGCCGATTGAGTATGCAACTGCAGGCCGTCGCATCGGGATGCGATTGTTCGTGGGTCGTTTGCGCGCGATTCCTCGAATTCCCCGAATTCGTTTTTCCTTTTCCCTTTTCCACGTGTAGCAAGACACCCAAGCGCGTTGTACAGAGGGATGAAATGGGACACGGCGAAAATCGATTCTGCGAGTGTAATTGCAGTAGATAAAAAAAATTACGGGGATTTGGGAAAGCTGCGTTGTCACGCGATTTCTGCAATTCTCGCTTGCGTCGACTTCACGTACCCGCTACAATTCCCCGGATGTATTGTCGGATTTAAAATAATTTCGCAGTAAGTCGCGTCAGTCGGGAGAAAACGAGCTCACGTGCGGCCACAAAAGTCCTGTAAATTGCGCCTCAAAAGAATTACACATTTATTAAATGTCGGAGTCACCGCGTCGGGAACGCTATGTTTTTTTGATGGCAATAGTCGAGATTGCTTTCTCCGTCTTTCTATGTCTTCGCAAGACTCGCTCGTGTTTGCAAGAAACTTTTACAGCGCACCCGTGTCGTGCGCGATTACGCGTCCACTAAACGAAGTAATAATGTACACTCGTTTTTTGAGCTCTGGCTTTCTCTCGATTCGAGTCAACATGAGCGGCGCGCGAGCGTTTCGCCAGCGTGTCTCATTAATTATTTTTCCTAATTGGAATTTCCCTACCACGTTACGTGGTAATTACGCGAGAGCGCAGAGAGCGAAGAGCGTACTGTTAACACTTTTCACTCGTCTCTTTCTGTCTTTCTTTCTCTCTCTCTCTCTCTCTCTCCATTTTTTTCTCCGTTTTTCACCATTCGCTCGCACATTTGCTCGCGAATCATGTTTTACCTGTCGCACTCGCTGGATTTTGCTCGCGAAACGAAAAATCTCGCGTCGCGTGGCGGAACAAGTTTATCCGCGTAAAAACTGTGGCCCCCGAGAATTACACGCGTTCATTTAAGCATCTCGACATTATTGTTAAAAATATATCTTTTTTCCGGCATTTTTTTGCGTTCGAAATTTTTGTTGCGTTTTCGCGATTTCTTTGCGAAATCTATTTATAATCGACTTTACGAGGAAGTGCGTTTCCTGCGGTTTTATTCAGAAGAATAGGAAAAAAGGACGAAGGTGTCTCTATCGCGGTACTGTCCTGCGGAGTTCTGGCGTCATCGTGACCCTCGACTTAACGCGGCGACGATCCCGAGCGAGTTCCGCCACGGCGCCGCTCGTCGCGCGACTCGCCTACAAATGAGCCCGCAAAGCGCCTGCAGCTTTAAGGTTAATAACCTCATCTTCGGGCGTTGAGCGAAATTAAATTGGAGCTTTTCTTGCCGGTAAGCTGCGACACGTGCGACACGGCCAAAGGGGGCCGGTGGGCGAATAAGCCCAGGCGCGAGGAAACCAGCGCTGGAGAACCGTTCTAGCGTAGGTGGTCTCCCTTCGTCAAGTTTCGATCGAGAGTAGCTGGCTTCTATTCTCTGGGTTCCGTCTTCCCTTTACTTTCCCTCATTCTTGCGAAACTTGGACGATACGAACTCGCGCTCGCGGCACTCGTAAGCTTCTCCTATAGCTGTAATCCGAATTTGCGGACGATTAAATAGAATTTCTCTCGCTGTTGATTTTCCGGCAGCACCTTTCTCCAAGAACTTAAATTCCTCTATCTCGGGCCTTGCTCCTTTGTAACGTTACTCATGAAAAAACCATTCGTCATTGTTTCCAGCGGCATGCATTGAAGAAAGATCTGTAGCCGGATTTACGACGGACGATTAAAGAAAATAGTAGATCTCCCAGTAGCGAGAGTGTTTGTTCGAGGAGAATTGCAGCCACGTTTCTCCGACGGTTACGGATAACATCCGAAATGATATAGAAATATCTCACATCGACTGATATTGATGTAGTTGATACTAGGGCGGCGGAACCAATCTTCGTGATATCGATAACAGGCTGCGACAACGCGGCGAATGTCGGGAATTCGGTGCGGTTCGTTGTCTAACCGTGTTTTGTCGGAGTCCTTCGTCCTCTCCATTTTTCAATCGGCTGTCCGTCGTCGGCGTCGCTCTGTCCGGCCGATCTTTTTTTATCGACGACTGGCGACAGCCCTTTGCGAGCGGAATCCGGGCTATCGACGTCATTCATCCGCCGGCGGATGCCACGAGGGATTTGTCTCGTAAGTCCCTGTGAGATCCAGCCCAAGCATTCGTCGTCTATCGGCGGATCCGTGTAACGTGTCATCCCCTAGGTCGGTCCTGGTTACATGACGGGGTGTATTACCACGAGAATAAATTTCACGGACTGTTGCAAGCGCTGGATTCGTCAGGGTGGTTAATCTTGATAATCACGAGCGAATTCTTACGATAAAAATTCAGTTACATTTGTGAAGACAATCATAAACTTCTTTTTTTTTAAATATACACCGAGTTTTTGCTCGACGAAAATAGAACGCGGAAATGTAATCATAGTTGAGGGAATCATTTAATATAGGAAATGAAAGTGAATACATTCCGCGAGATGAGGATGAATACTTATTCTAAACCGAGCTTTTCTATGCGTATCATTCTAATTTGCTGAAAGCTTCGCAAATATAACCTTCGAATTCTTCCGAGATACAACGCGTAATTGAATTGAAATATGTGAATGTAACATTGAAGTATATATAATTAGGATATTTATTCCTCTCCTCTTAGATCGTTTTTAAAGGAATTCACGCCTTTCTTTTTTTAAGCACATTGCGAATTGAAATAGTGAGAAGTTGTCACTGACGATGTGCCGATAAGTGAATCTATCAATGTCGCGTGCGAACGGTAATAACTAGTACACTGTTCGACGTGCGTCCGCATATAGGATATATTTGAATCTATAATCACACATTCGTCCCACCTGTCAGCTGGCTTCGATACGAATGACGTCCGCTGTCGAGTAACGTCTGGCAGCTGTATTGTCACATTTACAGCATCCGGAAACTGACGCCGCGGAATTAACTAAGCGTATCTACGATGGCACGAATATCACTGTCCGTTGGGGCGCGGCCGATGCCGTTATCTGTGATTACCAAGAAACAAGAAAAAAAAATAACCTGGCGCAATGTGCAAGTAACTTGATACAGGCCGCCTCAAAATTTGCATTTGACGTGACGTCTTTCTCAACAATGTTTAAGACTTAATTCTTCCTTTTCTTTACAGTTTTTCATATTTAATATCAAGTAGCTAGATGATTTAACCGGCTTTAATTAAGAATCTGCCGCAGTAAAGTTCATTTAAAATTAATTAAGAAATTAGAATATGCATCCACCCTATATTCTCTTCTGCAAGAATGTAAAAAAAAAAGAAATCTGTAGATCGCGTGACAGCTGTATTAATACACTCGATGCTTACACAGCAGACGTGTCTTCAAATCAGACTGATCACCATTCGGCTCATGAATAAATATTTCGACGCGCGTCTCGGGACTTTATAATCACCCTTTCTATGCATATCTCACCATGCTATTATTATACTTCGACCGCGCTCGCCGTTCAACTAGATGCTATATCCGACTATACTATATTTGAGTACGTTACAAGGTGGGTGTCACGCCCGCCTCTGCCTTAAATGCTAATAACAAAAAGTTGAACCGTATGCTCGTGGAGTTTGCTAGGAGATAATGAAACAGATTAATCAGGGAAGAGGAAGAGAGAGGTGGGAAAGGGGGATGCGGAATGAGGAGAAGGAGAAAGCGCGGGGCGCGGTAAATGAAACAATGGTGAAAGTGTTGCTAGGAGCGAAATACTTAGCCGACGACGGTAAATTATTTGAGTGCCGATAAATTTAACGATGAAAGGCTTATCTCCCGCGGGAGTTCGCGCTCTCGCGCTTACATACGTGCCAACCAAAGTTTGCCGGAAATTATTTACCGAGGAGTTTAAGTACAGCTCGTGATCCCCGTGATGGAAGTTTCGTTTTCGTAAATTTCATTAAAGGTATACGAAAGCACATAACTATTTCCATAAGCTATCGAAGTAAGAGAAAAATCTTTTTCGCGCTTATTAAAAAAAATGATATTTCAGGATATATTTCGAAGAATGTAATCTTCTCTGCAATTTAATATCGAAGTTCCTTAATAACGATAAACGTTAAAATTATGAGGCACCTAGAGAGAGGCGTGTATTTTTTTAATAAAGATCAGTGTCTATAGGCGGAAGCACAGAATCGTTATTAATTGTGTTAAGATACGCTGAAGTGGGTGGGATAACTTTTGATCACCTAATTAAGCCCGTCCTCTTGATCCCTCAAGATCTCTCTTGAGAGGGAAGTTCCGTCTTGTTCCGATTAACTCGTAGTTAGACTTCATATTATCTTCGAGCAATCGCGCGCAAGAAGGAAGGGAGCGGAAAGGACCGCGCGGCGCTAACCATTCACCCTATCGTCCGACTCGTCATCGTACAGGCCGCATTTACATACGCAAATCCGACTTGCACGCCCACGTAGAGTGGCAGACTCGGGTGTTTCGAGTGGGTGCAAATGCTCGGCTGCTGCACACGCGAGAGTGCAGAAACAGTGGATGGTTACGCGAGTAGATTCTGACCTAACGCCGAGCGTGAATAAATCCGAGGAGATTTGCGCGGTCTCGCTCTCTCCGTCCACCTTTTCCGGAGAAAACTAATTACCGAAATAACGTTTGCGTACGTTATTTAGGAAAAGTTAGACACAGCGGAAACGCGCTGTTTTACGTCACAGTGATACAGATAAGAGCAACGCGAGCCAAAACGCCATATTGCGCTCTGTAACGCGCGAACAGTTTCTCTGTAAAAACAATTAAATTTCAGGTGTCTGAAATCTCTGAAATTTCCAGTGTTGTTCTAAAAGAATGCTTTTAACAAGAGACTTGCTTGCGCATTAACATCAGTGTTTAACTCGCGTTGTTTTCATCCGGTGCTCACTTTAATTTTAAATCGACAAATTATACATTTTTAGTATTGTTACTGTTTTACATTTATGCTACACAGTTCTATTTCCAAAAAAAATAATATAGATTTAAGACTGAAAATAGGTAGGTAATTCTGAATTCCTTTTTTTTCAAAACTGTTATTTTTGCAAAGGATATTAAGAATGGCTATATGGAATTTATAACTACTTATATCTCCTTTATGTTAATATTGGAAATGTTTAAAACAATCGCTGTGTTTAGCAAGTTATTATTTAGTTAATTGTTAATTAACGTTTTGCTATTTGTCAAACAATATAATGTTTGGTTGATGCATGTAATTTATCAGTTATTTAAATTATTTGCTCTCCACGGATATATATTAAATTGTTCGATTTGATGATATAAAATGAGTGTCTGTGTCTACACTAATTATAAGATTTATTTTTGGAAATGTTTGTGCCAACATTTCTGGCCGATTGCTTGTATTTTCTCTGTAAGACCGTCTGTAATACCGTCGCTTTTCCAAGATAACGGTCGCCAGAAAGAAGAGCAAAACAAAGAAGTCCGAGTGCTGTATTCTCCTTCGCAATTCCTGTGGATTCGCCGTTCGCTTCCTCCGGTGCACACTGATGTACTCGGAAATTATTCATGAAATTTTCCGGAGGACAGTGTAAACTTACCAAGACTCCGGCCGAGTACTCGAAGGGTTTTCGAAAATACATACACGGAAATCAAAAGAGAACTTTTCCCTCGCCGACACATATTTATTTATTTATTCATTACTTCCCTATTTATTAATTTACTAATGAACCGATACGAACAAACCTTTCAATTTACTTTGTTGGATTTCATTACAAATATTTTAATGGTATTTAAATATTATTTACTGCATGAGAATTTCTGCAATATATTAAATGAGTATTCATAGCTATATAGTAAGATTTGAGAGAGGTGGAGTTAGGATGAGTATGTTCTTCAGAATTATCTCCAAAACTCCAATTAGAACCACTTCCCGATCTTCGTACATAATTATCTCGAAGTAAGGTAAAAGTGGCAGTAATAATTCAGCGTGAAATACAATTTATCTTTTTATTGGTCACAGATTTATACAGACATACATAAAGATATAAACATTTAAATCTAAGTCTTCTAAATTATACAAAACTACTTTATCTTAAAAATTATATATTTAATGACGTTAATGCAATAGATTATTTCTATGTCGATACGTCTGCTCTGTGTAAGGAAGCATATACGCATTTTCTTATACACTCTTAGATATAAACCACTTATTGTTAACTAAAATCTTCTATAGAGCTACATTTTATGTCACAATCCATATTTATTATTGCAATACAAAAATACAATGGACACATGTTTCTAATCTACGCGTGATACTTCTGTCCTCTTTCGTTTGTTTGCCCGTTTCAACGAGGCAACGAAAAGGGGCAAAGTGTTTTGTTCGCGAGCCAGAACTTAGACAGGCCTGCTTTAGATGATGGCGCACAGTCGACCGAGTCGTCCGGCCACCGCCGGTCTCTGGCTTAATATTACAGGGCACGGAAACTATCTCGAGTTACACGTACGAGCGACTAAGCCAGTAAGTAGAGTCCATTACTGCACAAGGGGTGTCCTGTGCGAGCCAGCCGCTCTTCCTCTCCTTAAATACTAGCAAAATACCGGATGCTGCTTCACCTTCAAAACATCAATCTTCTGTGTTCTGACGGCAAATACTTCATAAGACACATCGTAACTTGCGAAAATATTTTTTAAGTCTTAGAATTAAGAAATCCCTTTTCCTTGAAGAAGTCACGTAAAATGGCGACTAATTAAACTTTTCGTGTAGAAGATCTTAAATTTATCAGAGACTCGGCGATAGTAGTGACGAGACAAAGCGTGCGATTTTCGGGGCACCCTGTACTTGTCGTCATGATTTTCGCTTTCGTGGCGAAAGGACGGAAAGGGACGAGTTGCGGGAATCGGACGCGGGGTGAGTTGCTGACGACGGTGGCGAAAGCGTACGTGCTCACGGTGGGAAGGGTTGGCCGTTATAGTTGGGTTACCCGCCCCCCGGTTTTCCCTTGGAAGGTGAGTCCGAGTGAAGTGGAAAGAGCGCTCTTTGGGGAGAGATTTCACAGAAACTTCTTGTCGAAGGGCAGTTTCGCTCTGCCATCGCGTATCAAAGGTGCGGGCGACTATCAAAGGTGATCCGTAATCGTCGACGAAATAAATGTAAATTACAAACAAGAGTGAAAAGAATATTTATGAGCTCTAACATTATCAAGAAAAATACGCAATAGCCATGTATTAGTTATTCCTTATAAAGGTAATGAAAAAATATGTGAGCAACATAATATAATATAATCTGATAATATGTTTATTACTCATTTTCAGTGGTAATTATATTTCATTAGCAAACATTTATTATCAAATTAAATGTAATTTAATGGTGTTTATTGCTTTGTCGTAAATTTGTCATAGCTAACAAAATGAACTATTCTTCTGCATTGTTTGTTTGAGAGGATTAATTTGTGTGTAAAATTTAACATAAATTGGCGAAGTCAAATCCTTTTGCAGATATGTATTCGTTCGTTTGTAAAGTTTCTTTCAAATTCGAATTAATTGAGTAAAAATTGCGACTAAATGAAATTATTCAGTGCAACGTGAAGCAAGTACAAGCCGGGAACACGGTGCACGTAAAAGGTCACTGGCTCTCATCGGTCGCGCTTTTGTTCACGAAAGTTAATTATTACATCGAAATAATACGCGCGATGCATATGACATGGATGTTTACATTGCAATGACGCCGTCGGGGAAACCCTTTTTGGCGCACAAACACCCGCGATATATGCTTTCTCTATTCTGCAAGATAGGTAACGGAAAATAGAAACGACGCGAATACATAACAGCATATTCTGACAGTAATTTTGTAATTTTTTTTATAATTATATTGTAAATGGATTGCGAGGGGAAAATGCAGCTGACAAGCGATGAAAATATTCAACACCCATGGAAATAAGAACTAGATTTTTCATATTTTTCGCAGAACGAAGAGAATTTAAAATCGTAGAAAGTAATATAATAAAATGTCTTCTTGTGTAACGTACACAGTTTATTTATTGAATTAAAGTATTTAAATTTCATGAAGATTAGCCTCACATTTTACAGTCACAGTCTCAAAAATTGATTAAGAAATAATAAACAATTTTAAATAAAAATATTTAATAAATGAAAAGGATGAATTTCAATTTTATAAATTTTGAAACAATGGAGATAAAGTATTTATATTATTCTAAAAACGTACGTCAAATAAATTTTCAAAATTAATACTTATGACACCACTCTTATTTAATCAATTCTCGACATCCGTCAGAGTGCGTCGTAGAACGTAATACAAACGATTTTTCCGGTTAAGTTGGCGATTAAATTCCATGAGAAGAAGGAAACGGCGGTTATTTAACGCCGCTATAAAATCGCAGAAGAAGTGAACGCTCACAAGCTTCCAGATGTCGAAGGAAAGTAATTGAAAGGATAGAAACGGGGACAATGAGACGAAAGAACGAAAGGATAAGAGAGAGAAGAAGAGAAAAGAATAGTGAGAGAGGGGGGAGAAGAAGCTTGAACGGAGGCGGGAAAAGGCACGGCAGCCACTGCAATGAAAACACTGTACGGAGAATATTAAAGAGCCGAGTGCTCAGAACGACTGAACGCTCTTGTCCGATGATGTTTCCTGTAAAGTTTGCCGAGCAGGCAGGAGAGCCAGTTTCTAACGGAACGAAGCTCTTCTGAAACGACTGAGGGCAATAAAAGCTTAAGGGGGGGTGGCGGTGGTGAGCCGCGCCGCGCGCGGCGGCAGATACCGGCAGGAATAATGAATGTCGGCGAGCTTAAAGTCTCGCTTAAAACGGAGTGGCCTACTAGTCGCGCTGGTCGCGCAGGATGCGTCGTTCTCGCGATGATAAGCCGCAACGCGGCCGACAGCATCCTCCACGGGCGTACTTTGCGAGTTCGACAACAATTCTACAGAATTCTATACAGAATTCTACAGAATACCATGATATTCGGGGTAATTCGGGCGACGGGGAATTACCGGAAACTTTTAATGCTCGGGCATCAATTGTGGATGATCGCGACATTAGGATGAATTTTATTTCATTTGACGCAGAAGATCCTGGAGGAAAATTTAGGATTGAGCTTTTATTCAAATTCTACAAATCCGTGTTCGGAATTTTAGAATTATATTAAGTCATAATTGCTGCAAGAATTCTCTCTCTCTCTCTCTCCGTGTCTCTCTCTCCATTTTTCTCTATTTATATATTGAAGATGATAAATTAAAATTGACTAAAAACGCGTTATGAAAACAACAGCGTAGTTAATCAGCCTTGATTCAGAAATGCAAAGCAATAAGCAATAAAGATGTCTATGGCACTCGCGCGGAGTGTATTTTCGTTATCGCCGGGTGGGATCTAATGGGGTAGCGTCGCTTGTTGTTCAAATTCCACGACGGTGGAACAACCGTCGCTATTCTCTGTCCTCAGCAAGAGTAATAATGTCTGCGGCGGGGGTGGTACGGGGGTTGGCGAAATAGACAGCGCGCAAGGGCCGGTGGTGAGAGCGCCGACCGAGATGAAAGCTGAAAAGGGATGAGAAAGGATGGTAAGAGCTAACGTGGTCTCCTAATGGACGCCAAACAGGACAATGTTATACTAAAGCACGACACACACAATGTATACAAGCTATCTTTGCCAGCCTCTCTCCCTTTCGCATACCCTTTTCTTCCTTTAGACCATATTTCCGCTTCGCTCGTTGAATCCGACGTTGCTCTATGATCCTATAAATGATTTACCAACAAGTTTGCAGAAAGATTCATTCAAAGATTATATCGTAGGGATTCCGTCAAAATCTTGAAAATCTTGGAAGGTTTCGATCGTGATAGCAACGGCTAGCGTGCGATACAAATTAATTCGGACACTCTTAAGTAATGATAGTGCCAAACGTTTTGAAGGAATAAGAAGAAATAAATTATGTGAAATTATTAAGAGAAATTATTAAGGAAATATTAGGACAAAAGCGAGGAAATTAAGAGAAAAGAATAAAAATTAAAAAGTAGAAAAACAAATAGTTGCTTATTTTGAGCTTTTGCAGATAAGATAAATTAAAGTGAAAAAAAATTTTTATGCGGAAAAAGGAGGATAGAATGAGTTTTAAATGGTAATCGCAATTCAAGGGAAATTTTTATAATCGCGAGCATTGAACATTAGATGTGCTTCGAGAGAGGCGGGAGCATTAATCGCGCAGTCAAAATAAATCCCGCTGATTCCGCGGAATACCAGTCGATGCCTGGGGCGTCATTTCGAAACGTTTCGAGGTAATAATGTCGTTTCGAGTGGCTCTTCTTATCGAGGGTGTAGAACGTCCGGCCACTTAAAGTCGAGTTACACACAGGCGACCCTCTCCGACTCACAGCCCAATTCTGAAAAAACGCCGACGAAGAACTCGGAAATAAGCAGGACGAGAAAGCGGAGGCGTCTCGACGTCGGCGACGACGAGAAACGCGCGACGAGGGGAGCCTCGCGGCGGGAACGTTATCACGAGAACGGCGCGAGGATTATCGCGCCGGTCGAATTTAAATGGTCCTTTCGGTACGGGGGAGGTGGGACGGGCGAGCTTAATCGAATCAATCGAATCCAATTAAAGGCACCCTCGAGTGCGAGACCCGACTACGCTGCCTTTCGCCCTGAGCCTCGTAAGACGTAACGGCTAACCATTTCGAGGCTCTCGATCCTAAACGGAGGCGAAGGAACGACAGTATGAGGGAACGTGAGTAAAGGCAAGGGAGGAGGACAGAGAAGGATAGAGTTTCCTGCTTAGAGGAGCTTTTCCTGTCTCGAAAGGGAGACACGACGCTCGCACATCCGGGCTTTTCTCGGGAGGACTCGCGATAGGACGTGACGGTGACGGAGGATGGTTACGCGTAGAGGGATACCGGAATTACGGTTGACAATGACGTGATAAAATCACGATATCGACATCGCGAATTTAAAATTTATCTCAATTTCGTTATTATTGTTGTGAATATTATTTATTTATTCATTTTATGCTCCCCGTTATTAACTATCGAAAAAAACCGGAAGGGATGAAGGTAGCCATGACAATTTTTCAATTCTTTTATTGTTTAGGACATTATCTTGCCTCACTTATTTTTGTAAAAATTACTTTACTCTTGATCTTTGTGCAAATTGTTTAATTTGCCGCAGGAGGGTCTCCATTTCTGACGTTTCATCTCTCAAAGGTTCTACCTTGTGTTGTTACGTTAACATCTCGATAAATCCTTCCTTTGCCATATCCTACAGCCACTTGTCTGTGATTATCCGCCGTGTGAAACCGGTGTGTGCACTTTCTTAAATTACTTTCGTTTTATTAGAGTTACATTTCATCACCGGCTGTCCGCCGGTTTCGTCTGCTTCCGCCGTTACTTTATTAGCGCCCCGCTACGCAACGAGAGACGAAATCTTTTATTAGATCCGCTATTTCTTTCTGTTGCTTTTGTCGTAATTTACGTCATGATACAACAACAAATTACACCAGCGAAAGTTTAGTTTCTTCTGATTCTACTTAACGCATTAAATAATTACGTGTTTTAAAAAAGAAGAAACATTTCTTTCTCCGTTATAACATCTGAATATTTAGAAACGTATTACGACTTGATGTAATTTTAATATAACCTTCTTTGATACATCTATTCTTTTTTAGCGTGCGTTGGCATCTAGTAAATCCACCGTACTATTTATTAATCTTTGCAGTATCACGATTAACGCGCGCTTCGGCGTCGCTTTAAATCACGTCGAATTCTCTTTTTCTCGCCTGCGCGACGTCAATGGGTCCGGCGGGTGTACGCGCAAAACTTAGTAGAGGCGCCGGTGCATTTTTAATTATTAATTAACGCCGCGCGAAAGGTAATGCCGCGGCTTAAAAGTTGCCGCACGTAAACTCGCGGGAACGTTGTTCGCGCGTCTGCGAAAGCACAGGGCCTGCCGTAAGGCCCTCATTAACCGTCCGACGCAAGCTGCTTTAACCGTTAAATCCGTCGGACGCATATTTTTCTCCCCCCATCTTTCGTTTAATTCCTTACCTCTCATTTTTCTGCCGTACCTCATCTCCGCGAGGCTATTCCCCGGTTTAATGCCGGTCTTGACTTACGGTCGTATAATAAGAAAGATCATCAGCATATTTAATTTTGACCGTAGTTTAGATCTCATCGGTGGCAAAATAAACGATTTATAAGAAAGTACGACATTTTTTAAGAATATTTTATACTAAAAAGAAATTATATAAATTATTTTTCAGTGCCTATAAGTAAAAACAGAAATTAGTAGACACTTTATACATTCGGGGGAAAAGTCGTCCTTGTCTATCGCTTCTCTTTGTATTTTACGATTCGTAGTAGTGTGTCAAAGTAATGTGATCGTGCCGTTATATAGTTATACCGAGAAGAGAAAAGCGGAGCTTAATCTTAGGTGCAATTCGCGGTAAAACGCGGCTTTATTCTCCGAAACGTGTCTGATCGAGGTCACCTGAAGTTGCGACGCGGATTAGTTCTCCGTGTGTAATCAGGGGAGAAATTACAACATGGGGATCCTCTGACCGCTGTGGTCAGTATGTAAGTGACTCGGTCAGCGACCATTTCGATCCTTGATGGTATCGAGGATTCGGGAATTCTGTCCGTGGCAAATGCTGTATGAACGTAGCCGTTTGCGCGGCTCCGTGCAATTTACATACCTTGACCAAATTACAGATGGACCGGATTCAACAATTCGGGATTGTTCACGTATTGTTAGCGCCGTCCTTTCCACTCGCCGGCAAATTCGTTGTAATGGAATTGGCAGGTTAGTTAACGATTTAATGTTGATGTTTCCTCGCGATAGAAAAGTGGACGCTGTTAAATAGTATAAAAGCATAACTTTTTTAAACAAATAGTATTAAGAATAAGACCGGTAATGTTAAACAAATATAAGTATGAGAAAATGCCATTTTCGGTCGCGGCGATTCTTGGTGCCTAATAATAATTATTTTTGTGAATATTCTTGCTCATGCGAACTGCGCGCCGCATATTCGTCGGTCTTGAAACACAGTCCTTACATGAAGCCGGAATAATTAATTCACATATTAAATTGACGAGCAATTTAATAATTTCAAGACCGACGAATATGCGGCGAGCAGTTCGCACATGAGCAGGAATATTCACAAAAATAATTATTATTAGGCACCAAGAATCGCCGCGACCGAAAATGACATTTTCTCATATATAATTTTTTTGTATAAGTCAATTGAAATATTGCAAATAAAGAAATAATTAAAACATACATAAAGAATTCTGTAGCAGAATTCGAAAGCTATTTTAGGATCTTCGATATATTTATGTAGGACATAATTCGAATTAAATATTTGCGAAGCGAATTAAATTTAATTCAGAATCAATTAAATTGCGATGGAAAAGGGCGTCCCCGGACGGTATCAAAACATAAAATCCCGATATTAAATTTGTATCGCTTTTAAATAAACTTATCCTCAAAATGTGACGAAAGCAAGAGTGCGGAAGCTCTCCTCTGATTACGTCCTCGTAAAAAGGAAGCTCTTTAATAACATGAAACGCAGAGAGGAAATTTTATACCAGAAAGAGCTCTAAAGATCCTTATCGATTCGTCGAGAGAAAGAAGGATATTAACATTTTATAAAGCGACTAGTAAGTGGATGGTGGGTTCTCGCCTTTGTCCGGGAAAGCAACAGAGCATCGTTTTTAGCGTTAGCCACTATAAACTGAGAGCAACATCAAGACCGAGGGCAACTTCCATTGATAATATTACAAGAATTAATATTTCAATTAATATATCAAGTGTAATTGCATTTTGAAATTATCTCTTTGCTTAGCTAAAATTGTTTTTTTCTTTGTATCAATAACACTCTTCTTTCTTTTCGTCATTACGTTAATTGCCGCAATTCTGAGAGGATTTCATTCTGTAACATGAAGTAAATTAGCTGTTCTTCCGTCTAAGTTACATATAGCCGCTACTTCCGTAATGTCAGATAATCCGTGTTCGAGCACGAGAAGATAATATTGTCAAAAGTAGAGATCTTGAAGAAGTTTCGCACCCTCCCAAGTGGGTGTTTTACAAGAGGCGCCCAAAATCTACTTCCGGCACTTTCGACTTTCCACAAAACGCGCAACAAACTTATCCCCGTTACACACCGTGAGAGGCGAAGTGAGATATGGATGACATTGCCTGCACAATCTTGCGCCTTTCGTGTGCAGCGGGACGTAAGTAGACTTGAAAATCGCATTTTCAAAAGACGAGAGGAAAGGAAAGAGGAAGATCTTCAAGGAATTCTTGAAACGCCGTTCACTTTTGTACCTTATTTTCTTTCATTTTTAATACGCTAGTAATTCATAATATTCACTTACGACCAATTGCCCCTTTTTAAAAAACGATTTATACTGTTTTTCTTTAAATTTAAAACATAAGAAAGCTTCACTTAAATACGAACTTTTAGAGGCTGTGAGAAGCCGTTATCAGCGCGTCGTCTGTGCGTTTATCCCGCGTTTACGCATTAAATTCTCTCGATCCGTTGAACAGAATCATCCGATAGGCGTTAGAGCGTGAGGCGTTCGACTTTGTGTTCTCGTGGAAATGTAAAAATCCATCGTCTTCACGTCGATATTGTACTGCGTGAAAAAATCGGTGCCAAATAAAAGAACACGATGTTAGAGCCACGTCATTGATCGTCGCAAAAGCGTACATCGCTGTAGATCGCTATAATTTGCCGGTCTGATTTAGGTGATTGTTCTACATTTTGTGCCACTGAAATGAAATTTGCTACACTAAAAAAAAAATTCTTGGTAAACTTGTGAGATGCATTTAGTAATACTTTTTTTGAAGTATTTGATTATTATTACCGATTATAATAATAATAACAAAACATTTTGTAATAATTATAAAAGAGCAAATTTTGTTTAGTTGAACCAACTAAATTATGTAATACTTATTATATGTTTAGTTGAAACTATTTCACCAAGATGCTTGGTAACATTAACCAAGTCTAGATTTTTATAACCAAGCCTTTCTTTCAGTGTACAAATCTTGCCGTGTTGTAAAAAAATAGAATCGCTGTTCCTTCCTACTTTCTAAATTTCTTGGAGTGAAATCTCACTCCAAAGAGTGAAAATACTGCCACTTTGTGAAACTTGAGTGGCAGTATTTTCACTCGCTTGGAGTGAATTTTCGCCCAATTCATTCAAAAAAATTTAGAGAGTAACGTGCATTGATTCTTAGCTCATATCCTTCGAATTCTATTGTTTATTAATAGATAAGAAATATGAAACAACTGTTTGTTACACGACGTTCCTCTGCATTACTATCATTAAAAATGTTCTAATTGGCCGTGCCATCTGATTGCAGCGCAGGCGATGCACTGCCAGAGAGTCTGGTGCTCGCAAGTTCCCGCATTGCGATGCAAACGGTGCTATCGCGCATTAAGTTTATGCGCGCGACGAGGTTGCAGCTAAGAATCGCGGTGCGGGAGCGTCGCGCTGACGACACGGCGCTAATCCCTTCGCGCGACAAACAACACTTTACACCCCGCGGAAGAGCGGGTGAGTCATAAAGATTTTTTGCTATAAATATCGCGCGAGCCAGGGGGACGGTTGTCGACCTCGCCTCTTCCGTTGTCGCTTTCTATTTTCAATGCACGTTGGTTGCGCAAAAGCCACCCGCGCGTCCCGACGTGTTAAGATCTCGGTGTAATGGAGGCGTTAGCGGTTCTTAACGCCGACAACAATGTCGATTCGCGAGCGATTATCATTCTCGGTCCCGCGGAACGGCTGCACGAGAGCAGCAACGACGTTGCGTCTGGGCGAGCGTAAAACCGCACGACGTAAATTACTTTTATGATTACGTCCGACTCGCGCGACGCGAGATAGTGCTCTTGTAACTCCGCATGACGCATATGCGCTTCATCCGGGAGAGGGAAGAATCCCGCCTTTCTGCTTTACCGTTCCCAACGTTACCGAGATATAGTCTTTTGCGCGCGCTTGTATACTGATATGAGAAGAAAACAATTTTAGGAAATTGAAGCACGAATGGGAGTAGACATTTCGCTGTCATTTAATGCATTTTATTATTATTATTTCACAAACTATCAACAGCTGAGCTAAATTATTTAATGTCGGAAATGTAATTTTACATGATATTATTATTTTACACGTGTATGAATATTTTTATTTATATACGTGTAATGCGAACAATCGCGAATTAATTCTGCGTTTCAGTATCGCGTTTTCCCATTACGATTTTTGCCGATAACACTACATTGTGCCGGCTTGTTGTTTATTTACACGTTACATTTGCTTGCTTAATTGATCGCATTTATAAGCTATAGATTTCTACGTAAAATGCATCGAGCGAGAAGTCGGTATATCAAAAATACTAATTAACGAAGCTGCCGGTCATCACCAATGGGATATAAGATCCCAACGAGATCATTATGGGAAAGAAAATTTTGCGCGATTCGCTTCAGTTCTGCCCCTCCACCATATTATTAGCGGAACATCTAATTTACAGCAACTTAAATATTGTAATAAGCGAAAACGACGGCGCGCCAGCCAGCTAGCGAAGCAATTTCCGTACGTGTTCGGCACAGACTGCTTTCCATATAGACACGCCGCTCTCGCATGCCGACAAAGTTTCGATTCACAAGTGCAACCTGCAATACCCTCTCTGCAACCCTCGCTGATGATCGCCTCCTTTCTCTCGCAGTCTCTCTGTTCCTCTCCGAAGAGTCGGCGATTGCGAATACGAAAAGTAGCCAGCAGGTATTGTAACGGCAAGAATTTGTCGTGGGCACAAGTGCAGGAGAAAGTAGTAGAATAGGAAAAAGACAGGAGCGGGACGTAGTTGGCGAAAATAGAGGAGACAGGAAGAGAACTCGCTTATACATAGGAGTGCAGCTACTGTATAGCAAGAGTAAGCAAAGTGTGGAAGCTGTCACGTAGGAGACCCACGATTTCGTTTCTCCATCGTAAATCGTTCGATATAGCAGGAGACTAGAAGACAGAGATATACGTCAGGAAGATAAATTCTCAAATGAAAATCTCACTTAAATATTGGACTAATTATCAAATTGCGTTAAGAACTCTCAATCGATTGGAGAAGCATTTATTTTCACAAGCGTCTGATTCTTTGAAATTGTTCAATTTGTTTAACAAATTGTTTGAAATTAACGCAAGGTTAAACAGGAAATTTCGCAAAACTTTCAGTTCTTTCAAGTTTCTAATGAAGATTTTGCTTTCAACATAATTTCAACTAAAAAAAATATCGAGTAGACCTAGACGGTAAACGTCTAGAAAGAGATAAATCGCGCAGGAAAACTAAAAGCAAAAAGAGAACGATGGCCTTGCCGTTAAGTTTCAAAATAAATACGAGGATGTGTGCTAGAAGCGGATATTAAATTAGTCAGAAGCTAGCAATTTCATTACCGATACATCGGTACTCCATCCGTGCAACGAGTATCTGAGTAACGTTGATGTTTCTTCGTTCGCCTCTCTTCGGCGGCAGCGAAAGTATTTGCGAAGTATGCGAAACTTCTTCGTGGTTGCGAACTTGCTCGGCGATCGAGTTGGACGGCTAATAGGCCTGAAACGAAAGTGCAATCAGGGCTCGAGACTCCACAGGTTTGGATCGAGAACGTTTCAAAAATCGTGTCAAAATGGGAATATTTTATTCTAAAAGTCCTCTTCCTCCCCCCGCGCATCTCTTCAATTCTAATTTATAATCTTGATTGAAAGCATTCTAGTTTGTAATAAACCAAACTAAAAACCCAGTATATTCGCAGATTAAAGAATACAATAAATTTTAAAGTGTGTTATGTATATAGTTACGGTGATCATATTTTCTGGGAAAAAGTAAAGGACAAACCTGAAAATTTTAGGTCTTTGTTCCAACATGTTTCCAAACCAGTTTGTAACTGTTAGGAGTCTGCGTATTACGAAATTTTCTTGCATCTACCAAAATGAGATGTACAATTTTTTTATGTTAGAAACTGGTTCAACTGTGTTGGAACAAACTCTTGATTTAAATCTGAAATAGGTTCAGAACAATAAAAAATGAAAACAAATCTATGAATAATTTTAATTTAAAAAATTAAAAAATATAATTAACAAGAAACAAAACAAATTAAATATTAGTGTAGATTAAGTATAGTAATGAATTCTAATTAATTGAAATTCAAATTATGTACCTGTTAACAAGAATTAAAAAGAATTAAAATACTTTTAGTTATATTTTCCGTAAAAATTCTCATGTTAGTACGACATTAGAACGCTAAGTAGAAAAGAATTTTCCGTAATATTTTAAAATAAAGGACAAAATTGAGTTTTGAAAAAATAAATAAATATAAAGGACAGCTACTTGTGCGAAATAAAGGACTCTACAACAAAGGACCTACAGTCACCGTATAAATAATTAATTCTGGAGAAAGAGAGAAAAAAATGAAATTACTAATAATATACATATGTGCGTGCGTCTGGAATAAATTTAATTTAAATTAAATTCAAAATGTTTCACACACTATCGACCGCGATTATAATTGCAAAAGGTAATTGCTTTTATTATTGTCAAGTACGTATTAACAATACGGTTAATATATTGTTATTTATTTAGTTGAATGGTTAACGGTTTGTTTGTTCAAATGGCGTATTATGATTTGCGCTGTAGCAATTGCTTTTACGGTGCGTTTAGATAGGACGAAGTTCGTTTGCCACAAGGAGCTCGCGTGTTCATTCGGCGTCTCGCGTGTTGCGAAAATGCGCACGCGAAATTGCGATTGTCGTTATTGACGAGAGTTATTAAAAAAAATTTGCCGCCGAGTTCTATCAGCGTACCTCTCAAATTAGCGCTATCAATAAGCACCGGTTTTCATAATGCCAACATTACGATAACTTGTTACAGATTGTACCAATTATTTAACTAACGATCATTTCGCAGTGCTAGTTACTAAAACAATTAAAAAAAGCAACTTTGTTAATTTTGTCATCGGGAAATTTGTCTCTCCTTACGAGTCGTTTCGTTTATTTATCTAAGTTTCGAGCAACCATCCCAACTGTCGCGGGCTATTATCTGGGGACCTCCGAATATTTTTTCCCGGCTTTTCGGATGTGCGATATGTTTCCTCGTAAACAAAAAGATCGCGTGCCACGGGTGTAATACGCCACTTGAAGCTCCCCAATCGTAACTCGCTTGTCGGGAGGCCCTCTCGAGCCCTGTAATTTGCCGGGTACCTCGTATCTTTCCCGGGGAGTTGCCGCTTGTTTCCTCTCTCGAGCGTCCACTCTGGCGTTCTCTTGCCTACGTAGTAATTACCCTTTCGAGGTATCCTCAATTATCGCGTGGTCCGCTCTCCGCGATCTCTGTTCGGAGGGCACCCACTTAACCTTGCGAGTAATCTCCCCCATAGTGAACACTCCCGATCAAATGCCCTCGGTTGCCCCGATCCTTCATATCAATTATCTCGCGCCACCGAGACTTCCGATGATTCCCCATAAGCAGAATGTCGGTTCTTTCTTTGGGCTGTTCGGTAGATTTATCTTATTAATAATAATATCTGCATTTTGTTTTACTTAGGCCCTGCGCACAATGGAGGAATATTAGATATTAGGAATAGGAATTAAAATTTCAGAATCAGTTTTCTCAATGAATATTGAACGTAAGGCACAATGGATATTAATAAGATATAAAGTGGGTATTACATTGAGCGTCTTGCCCATGGGCAATACGTTGACTTCAAGCCTATGGGCAAAACGCTGTTTTTAAACACTATTAGGACCCAGACACAATGAAAGGAATAAGAGACAAGAAATTAAACATAGGGAATTGGGATGTGAAAAAAGGAAGAACAAAGAATCTTCCTTCTTTCTTCTTCCACATCCCAATTCCCTATGTTTAATTTCTTGTTCCTTATTCCTTTTATTGTGTCTGGGCCCTTACACCTAGCGTTTTGCAGTTAACTTGACGTTAGCGCTCAGTGCTGGAGGAGATCAACAGCTTTGAGACCTGTCAGTATTGTCAAAATGTCTGAACGCGAAGCTGATGATGAAGCTGAAATGTGTTATACGAAACATAACTTATTGTTTATTTATATTGATTTGAGGAAACTGATTCTAAAATTCTAATTCCTATTCCTAATATCTAATATTCCTCCATTGTGCGCAGGGCTTTATTCTACAATAATATCCGTTTCGTTCTGTATTCATCAGAACACCGACCAAAATTTCCGTCTCTTTCGAAGCTTCCTCGCAGAAAGGTTTCCCGCCGGTTTTCGCGAAGCCTCGCCCGTCTACCTTCGTATAGCTATTTCGTAATTGTCCATCAGGGTCTTTCCCATTTCGCGTTCTCGTCGAAAGCTCTCGACCGACCGTCCAGGCTGTCGTAATGAGCTCGCCAATGTACCACCCCGTATCGTTCATTCCTCTATCTTCGATCGTCGAACGATCACGTCGGGGCACCAAATACAGAAGTCCGCCCACGTGCTTCCACGTGCAAAGAGCACCCCGTCGAGTGTCCGCGATACGCGAGTGCGTCAACATTCGTTATCGGCTCGCCTCCTTCGTTCTCGTTTTTGGCCGGTCGCGCGCTTTTTGCGCGCATCGGCTGTACGGGTAATTGGAGGATCCACCAACCATCCCCCTACCCCCGTTTCGAGGATGGGATTTTTACCGGTAACGTATCTTTACCAGGGGGACACACGAGGTAGTTCTTTTTCTGCGCCACGTTCTCTGTCTGTCTGGCCGGCTCGCTCGCTCGTACGCGGAACGTTTAATTAATCCCGGTTTACCTTTGAACCCGAACGCGAGCCGCGGACCGGAGTACGTTCAATTAATGATTTTTGATATAAGCTCTCGGTCGTGCTGCGACCGCAGACGACAGTGCATTATATTGTCGGTGCGGCGAGTGTACGCGGCCCCGATTAATTCAATTGCGCCACGCTCGCACCGCGAATTTCAAAGCGCCGCGCTGGTCGCTCTTGCGCGATACGTGATAAAAAGCGTGGATCGAGGGAGTTATGGGCCCCTTTTCCGATCTTTTTGATTTTTAGTTTCGTTAGCGGCTTTTTTCGTACGTAGTCGAGCACAAATTGGGAGCGGGATCGAGATTTTTTATGTATTTGAAATATTTTTTGTACAAGACACTCTTCGCTTACTCGAACAGTCCGCGAGATATGAAATGAGGATGGGCATTGATCTCTCTTTTTTTTCCTTTTCTTCCCGTTACAGTTGGCGATTTAGTTTTAATAAAATTTTACGTAGCCGACTTTGTAATTCGGAATTAATGCGGTGACATTCGAGATCTCCGGTAACTTTTGCGACGTGTCCGTGCGCGATGGTGTGAGCGCATGAATAATTCAATCCTTCTACAAATCACTTCTTATTCGCAGAACTTTGCTATCGATTATGTCATACCGTGAACCGCAAGCTATGTCGTATCCGTTAAGTTACATTCGATTGCGAGTGTTCCCTTTGTGAGTTTGAGATAATTTTCATGGACAGGTATACCAATAACGTAACCATCGATTTTTATAATAAACAATTTTAAGATTTTTATTTTTGTAAAATGTAATGATACCGTGTTTTAAAATGCAGTCATACAATTGAAAATTCGTAGCGTAAATTGTTTGTCTTTTTCAAAGAAATATGTGTTTATATTTATTTCATTACTTTGTATAATATTATCTTCTATGTCATAGAAGATAAAATTAAAATAATCCTATCGATTCAATGCCCATCATTCGTTTACCGATGCATCTATGCTAATACAATACAAAAACCGGTATCACGGTTCGTTGAAGCAGCGTTTTACGCCGATCCTTTTCACGCTCGGTAAACAGCGTTAATTTATTTGAATTAGGCGAGGAGGATCGCGATCGATCGTGAAGGGACACGTGCGGTAGGACGAAACGCGGGCGTAACTTTTGTTAAGTGCGCAGCCGGCTCTTATTTTTTTTTCTCGCACACACGAGACCCTTGTCTCGTCGTCGCTTATTTACGGTTGCGGCGGTCATTCTCGGTCGTATACGAAATTACGGGACCGTGCTCGGCATGCCCGTGGCCCTTCGCCACGGTGTCGTAAATAAGCTCACCTTCGAAGATCGCCGGGAGACACGTGAAAGCACTTTCAGCCCGGAACCAGTTACGGCTCGCGCCACTTAATTTCCCGTATACTCTCCGCGCGATGCGACGCTTTTATTCTAATAAGGTCGGAATGGTAGCAGAAACGAAACAAACTACTGCAAACGCATTTAAACGCTCATCTATTACTGAGCTACTTATGTTTGCACTCTGAAATAATTAGCTCGGAGCTCTCTGAAACGCGTCTGGAGAATTGAGTCAATAATGTGTGGTACCACCTTCAATTTTATTAATGAGAAAATCTTTGCGATGATAGGAATTCGCGAAAAAATTTTTGGTTTATTTAGAAAACGGCTTATTAAATGTCACGCATATTTTTTTACGAGGATAAATCGATATCCCAAGAACGTACCGAGACGTTCTATATATTCAAAAGATTTTTACCCTTCGACGTGAGAATTTTTTCCGATACATTATCGTGGAAATCCACGATTACA
This sequence comes from Aphaenogaster rudis, assembly GCA_003063815.1. Lineage (NCBI taxonomy): Eukaryota > Metazoa > Arthropoda > Insecta > Hymenoptera > Formicidae > Aphaenogaster > Aphaenogaster rudis. The sequence continues at coordinate 40,740 of NJRL01000018.1, forward strand.
TTCTGAAAGATGAGAAAAACGCATGGCGCTTTGAAGGAGATTTATTATGCAATGTCCGGCATCGCGAAACAGCTTTTTTCATAGCGTGAACTCCGATGAGAGTAAAATCTCTTTGACGTTTCCGAGTTCTCCGCGGCGCGACGTCCACTCGTATTATCTGCGATAAACGATGCCAGCGAAATTAGACCTTGTTTTTCACAAGGAGTACTCGTTTAAGCTTATTTACTTAAAACGGAACTGAGGTCACTTTTTCGGGAGCTTCATATTTTTTAACGTTGAGTACTGTGACTTTAATAATTATAAAATTATAGAATGTATATATGTATATATTAAAATAGCTTTTTAGGGGCTATTAGAATTAACATAAAGATTCTACAAAAGTTTATCAAGCAAATTTTAGATTAACTTGAACGTTAAGAAGTTATTAACAATTATTGAATTTATTCTATGAGAGAGCTGAGTAAAAATCAATTTGTCATTAAGCTCTGTCATTAAAATTATTGTCATTAATTTGAAGATTTGCTATGCACTTGTACTTTTAATGATATTTAAATTTCTAACAACAAGGTTTATTGTTGCATGGCATGCAGTTGATATTGCAATTATTAATCTATTATTTGCGGTGGCGACGGAGAGAAGTTCGTCATTCTTCGTTCGAAAAATTTTAATTTTCCTACAATTCGTTCGATGTTGTCGAGTTGTCTGAAGACAAGCGACCCCCGCGTGAACTTTCGCCTCTCTTAATAGCCGTTTGTCTTGCTGAACTTTGGCGCGACAGCTGGCTCCTCGCGGGTCAGCGAATGACGGAAGTATCTTGAAGAAGAAGAAGAAGAAGAGAGAGAGAGAGAGAGAGAGAGAGAGAGAGAGAGAGAGAGAGAGAGGGAGGGAGGGAGAGGAAGTATCCGCGTTGAGTCTCGTGTGATACTCGCAGTAAGCATCTGCTGCGCCAAAATCGCAATGGACTTTGCGCGACTTTCGCCGTTTGCGAAATTCGGCGGGCGAACTTCGTTCGTCTACGAAAAGTCTACGAAAACTCGGTACGGGATTCTTCGCTTGGAACGACAGGATCTGATAGCAGCATCATGAAAGATAAGTTTCACTTAATCGTTATCCACGTGGGAAGTAATTTTTTGCCTTCGTCTCGGATAAGAATGTAGCTATTATTTCCAAATTCTTTTATCGTCTTATATAAAATACACACATTAAATTAAAAACCCTGATCTTTTTCATACTTTTGAAACAGCTAAGATCTTGTAAAGATGATGCACAATAGTTGAAATAAATCTTACATTAGCAGGCCAATCAATTATTACGGTGCCAATATGAACTCGTTATCAATTACCAATTTTAAAGCGCTAATTACGCTCTAATTGCTGGTCGGAGACTTTATTACAATTGCCATTATGCGGCTATAATGCAGCTCGATATGAGCGTCCGCACGACGATCGAAAAAGCTGCTCGCTAATTACGTTCTATTAATTTAACAAGTTGCGAACACGTCTTTTGGCAGCGAAAATAAAAGCGTCAAAACGGTCGATTCTGTCAATACAGTACGAGCGAAAAATCGAGGCAAGCGACACAGACACGCGCGCACAGACATGTACACGGTCCTTGAAGAATTTGCTACCATTAAGGATTGAAGCAATATCGTTCTGTGCCATGTGAGCGTGCGTCACGACGAATTCGCACGTAGTAAAAATATATCCAATTCGATCTGACTAAAACAACAACCAGTATGTCTTTAGAAGAGATCGCAGTTTGCTGGCAACCATTCCTCGCGTCTGTTGGATCTGTTTCATAAAAACGTTGACCCTAAACTTCTTCCACAGAAAAGTAAGCGACCCGAATTTATCATCGATTGCACGGCGACTTTTTCGCGATAATTGTATCCAGCTATCGCACGTGAAATTCTGATCGTTTATTTTAGTCGCAGTGAAATCTCAAATTATTGGATTACATTGTAAAATATTTATAAATTATAATATTTGTCTAGTAATTCGATTTGATGGTATTTGGAAATTTTCTACTTTTGCAAATTTCAAGTTAAGAAATGCATTACAATTTACTTGGAAATCTATTTTATCGCACGAATCGATCAGATTTAATTTTAATGATGAAACTGATGATATTCGCATTTTATAATTTTCGCAGATTTTATACTATAATATTAAAAGGCGCATCATTTTGCCCCATTTGCAAATTAATCGCAAAATATGTATATACAAATCGATGGCGTGGAAATCTTTCGTATTTCTCGAAGTCGCTTTCCGGACGCAAAGTCGACATGGAAAGACTCGCGAATGCTCTCCTCGTCGTTTGCGTGAGATGCATAGTGATATGCGCTTTTAAAGGCGGAAGCCATACGCTTTTGAAGAGTCGCTATAAATTTGCGTTTGGATCACGGCAGAAATCCGTTATTTCCTGCGTGACCTATTCGATTTATACAAATTCTCAATCTTCGCGAAATTTACAACGAAAACAGAGACTCTTCCCTTTGCTACTCTTTCATCGTCTATTCATAAAATTCACCCTCACAAGAAATGCCAGTTTATGAAAAACATTGTTTATTATATGTCACGAATTGTTAATTAACGTGGCAACGTATTTTCTTTCTACAATTATTGACACATTTAACGTGCTGGCATTATATTATTTGTATAAAAAACACACCCTCGTTCCATCAAATATATTGAATTAATACGAAAGAGATTTTTATATTTCATAGCACGACGCGTAATTGGCTATTAGCGAATTAACGGAACTTATCGAAAATCGCATGTTGGAATTAAATATGAAGTACATAAAAATTGGGTTCGCCCGGCTATCTCGTTTTTTGCCGCATTGTAGATCGCGCGCACACAGATAGTTGGTAATTAGCTTTTCATTAGCGGCATCGTTAATGAATGTCTCTATCAAAATAATATCGCCAACCAGTTATTTCCGGCCATTACCGACGCGTTTTAATCCGCATTAAAATCGTACGCGTGCATTATTATTTATATATATTATTTACGTGACTATTTGATTAGGAAATAATTGATGCGCGTAATTGAACGTGGTATTTACAAATTTTCAGCGATTTACACGCCGCATTGGCCAACGGGTGCACGCGCGCGCGCACGATCGTATTAAGCGATTAAATTAACGATAAAATAACCGGACGAGTAATTAAATGCGCGATTCTATAATTAACGTTAGACATGTAAGCGTAATGAGCCCAATGGTATATCTCCAGTTATTGCGTTTGAAGCAGATCTTGAGTCAAAAGCCGTGGACGTGCAAGATTACTCGAGCGTTTCGCTAAAAAAATCAGAGAGAGAGAGAGAGAGAGAGCATAAAAGAAGCGATTCTCACAACGATAACGTGAGAAAAAATAAAAAAGTAGCGCTCGTGAAGCTCACTTTGCGACGCTCGATTGGTGCTGGCGCGAAGTCTTTTGAAGTTGCAGACAAAACTTCGACAGGGGCTATTGCTCGCGCTTTCCCCGCCGGGTGAAGCGATTCCTCGGAGATCCTTAAGTTATTCAGGATCGATCGTCGTCCCTCTCGTGAAGTTACATCGCGCGTTTTTCTCGCCTTGGCGGTTGATTACGTCTGCGCGAATCAGCGGGCAGCAACGTGTAATTCACGAACTTTCAGCGTCGCGACGCGTCCCGCGTGCCGAGCTCACGCGTCGTACGAAGAATTCTCGCGCATTTCGAAATCATTTTCTTTCACTTTTGCGGGAAAAAGAAGATAGAAATTTTTATTTTACACGCGTCGTTTACGAACGAAAAAAAAAAGAAAATGAAAAGAGAGATATTTGACACTGAATTCATCGTTATCCATCTTTTGATTATCTCGACTTTCAGAATTCTTGATATTTTAGTACTCAAAACTCCAAGGAAAGCACTTAGGACCTAACTTTTTCGCATCTAATGTATTATATAGGATGCCCCAGATTCTTCTTTATTTATATTTAACTACAGATTCTCCGACAAAATTGATATCCCACTTATTGTTAGAAACTTTCTCTTTCTCGATGAGGTGATGTACGGACAGTAGAAACGGATGAATAGAGTCAGACATACATATAGGCGGACACATACATATAAGCAGAAACAAGCGACAGGGATTGTATAAAGTATTTACAAAAATATTTATTTTAACCCTTTCGCGCCGACTTTTTTTTCTTTGGATTTCTTTATGTTTCACGACATAAATCGAGTTTTTGTGTTTTAGAAAGTTTATTGGTCGCCTTGTAATTTTTTTAACGAGACACATAAGGTAAACGTCTCAATGACCGGACATGAACCTATATCCGGACACTTACACAAAAACTTGTTATTATTAATCTCAAATGCTTCTGTGTAATTTTTAAATATTTAAAGATTACACACACACACACACACACACACACACACACACACACACACAATTAAATTTTAATATTAT
>NJRL01000018.1:86394-115234 GCA_003063815.1 Aphaenogaster rudis
GTTGTGGCGTCTCGACATCAGCGCTGATAAATAAAACGAAATAATTGCATATGAAATATGACGTAATTGGCGTAATTTCGAAATATAGAAAAAATTTAATATTTTCCGCATTGCCTTTTTAAACATTCGAATTATTTGATAAATATATTTTTTATTAATACTAACATTCGCGAACGTAGTAATTTTTTATTTATTTTATTTTTATTAATATTGACATACCAGAATGAAAGCGCGCTATCGATAATAAAATTGCAATCGTAGCATATTGTTTGAACGCGCTTCAATTGATAATATCGTGTTATGTGATCATGCATCGTGTATACGAGACGAACTAAAAGACGTTAATGTAAATTTCCTGCACGTTGTCGCAATATCGCGCGCAAACAATTCTTGTGTGCTCGTCTCGAGTAGCTGCATTATGTAAGGCAAAGAACGATATAGTTATCTAATCGATAAACGTAGCTTAATGCTTGCCTACTCATGTAATACGCACGCACACACATCTGCACATATACGCACGTACGGGACAATAAACAATCACGAGTATCGTTTCGCAATCGCCAATACTGCATTTTCTGATGGTAAAAAGCTATTACGAGCATTACCGAACGTTCCGCCTGGAAATTATGCAGCAAACAATGGAAACGTGTTACACCTACCTCCCCCTTTATCGCGCGCGAGGTCTGAATATGAATCGCGTGTAAATTTCAGAAACCGTATTATTAAACCAAAGATACTTTGCATGCACGAGAGGGAGAGTTTATTTTAAATAAAATAACGTCACCGAGCACGATGGTACACATGGCTCCTGCAATCCGCCACTCGTAACCCAGAAAAGACGAGGAAGGGCCCGCTATCTTGCAAGTTCTTTCGCAACGTCCACGGGACGTCGAATCACGTCGGCGCGCCGTCGTTGTCGTTCGGCGTATCGTCCATCGGGACCGACGTTGAATTAATTGAAAGCCGTCGCGTTGCACGGGCTTCGCGCTCACCGGAAGACGTCATTTTGATCTGGTTTTAATTAAACAACGGACGTCTCGCGGAGAGGAGAGAGAATCGTGAAGGCCGGATCCGCGCGCGTAGCCGACATGGGACGGACGGGAAAATACGGGCCGGAGGAAAGAGACTTGACGAGCGAGAGCTCGTTGGATGATTGAGGGCAACGACGGAACGTTTAACGCGATTAAAAAAACGTCGCATGGCCGATCAAAGGCGTCCGCAACGATCGCTCGTGCCACGCGAAATCCATCGGCCGTCGCTGGTAAAAGGACGATCTCGTACAATGTCGCTCGAAAACGGTGGTCGAACGGTCGCCGTATATAAAAGTGCAATACGACTTAACCGAGCGAAAAACTCTATCGGTTAGATATTCACGGTAAACAGGCCCGGGGTGAAGTTCACGCTTATTTCGTGGAAAGTAACATGCCTTTTTATTTTTTCCTAATAAAATTGGAGTGTACGTTTGCCTCGTGTAATGTGTGTGCGGTGAGCAAGAGGGTAATATTCAATTTGTGTTCTATTTAACCCTCTGAGGCCACACCTCTTTTTTTAATACGCCCCGGCCACACTGGGTGGTCGCCACCCAGACGGATTCAAAATCTCATAATTCCAGTTAATGTGCACCAATAAAGTTGTAAAAATTCATGAAACATCTTAAGAGTGTTGTTCAAAAATATATGTATGGTACAGAACCCGAAATATGTTCTCAATTTTTTATAAAAAAATTGAAAAGGAAAAAATTTGTAAAAATGATTTTTTTAATTTCAAAATTCGTATTTTTTTAGATTCGATATTAAGTAGCGTCCATTTAGGAAATTATGTAAAAATGGTGTTATTCTAAGGGAAAAAATATGTCACACCCATAATAATTTTTAAATGTTTACCAAACATAACCGACATGACTCAAAGCCTTTCTACTGCACGGATCTTCGAAAGAGGGACTCAAACTGGGGATTCTAGGTGGAGGGACATTGATTATAAAGCCTATCTTAAAAATATCGCCCTAAATTTTTGTCTGGTGTGGCCTCGAAGGGTTAATATAAAAGTTTGTACCCATTTTACGAGAGGAAATAGGTGAAGAAAGCAAAAATCTATTTTTTACAAGATTAATACTGTTAATATTAATAATTAATATTGATAGTTGATATTGATGCCGCTAATACTAATAATGAATCTGATTATTGGCAGGTAGAGATAAAATATCATACTTAATTTAATATTTGAAAAGTATTAATAAACTTTTGCATTTATTTCCTCTTTCACGTTGCATTGATTTCACGGAAATAATGGGGCTTTACGAAAACTCGTCACCTAATTAATAATTACAATCAAAACGTGCCGGACTATATTAGCATGGCTTCGCGCGACGACTGTAGTTTCGGTGAAATTACGATTTACCAATGGATTAGCGATACACTGCGTCAAGCCGGATATTTGTACAAAGTTCGTCGGCCGGTTATTATAACTAGTTTGCGCGTTTGAAATGTGGCGTGTTCACGCGTCGTTGAGTCGATGCCGTAATGTGAACCGTGCAAATTGTCGCAGCGGAACGAAGATCAGTTGCAACTGAATTTATGGTAATACTGCTTCATTAATGAAACTCGACGAAATGTACAAATGATATTATATTGCAATGCATTGCGGTTATACTGTATTGTAACATAATATTCTTCAGCATATATAAACTAAATTTTATAAATAATTGGTACAGTATCATTATATTACATCAGGTCAGCAACGTAAATCAACACGTTTTTACTGCGCGCGTATATTCGCGATTATCAATTTCTGCGAAAAAAAATCTTCGTTATTGAAAAAAAATCGATAGTATTTTATATACAAAGTGATAATCGAGAAGTTGCTGAAGTTAAATAGCTGTTATTTTATAATGAATGAATTAAATGTCATGTTATAAATGAACCCGTCATAAATGATGTTTAATCCATTTCATTCTGTCTATTCGTTACGAAATAATTAGTTTCTCTCGATTGTCACCCTATACTTGGCTTCAAGATCTCTCAGGGATGTGCATGAGTTTATGAATTAACCCGATATCGTATTGTATTTCATCATATATTTCGTCTCATAGTTCTACTCGTGATACCGCGTGTGTTACGTAATCACCTTCCGCATGAATCAGAGACCTCTCCCGCGTTATCCACGAAAGGATGATCTGCGGGAAGACACCCGAATTACCGGCGTATAAGCGCGTATTCATAGAGGCAGCTTTCGTGAGCCGCCAAGCTCAGGCGCGTCATTAAAATTAACATCGCGTCGCGTTTGAGGGGAGGCCGAGGGATGGTATGGGGCGGGAAACCGAATATCGCGGGAGCTGCGAGAGCGAGCGAGCGCGCTGCGAGATTTCCGCGAGAGTGTTACGACCGTTATCTGTACAGGAGTCACGTAACGCCACGGGTACCCTTTCTTATCCCGCGCGAGAAGCGTTATGTGATTCGCCCGTGCTTCGTAAGGCCAGAATTATACGTGGGTGTTTTATCAATTTTCATCCGCGAAACAAGTCCGCACTAACAGTGGCCGCCGCGAAACCCGGCGAGACCCCGAGAAGGGGTCTTCATTCTTTGAGAGCGGCTCTCGATAGCAGGGATCTTTGACTCTGGAAAGGATATCACGGAAAGAACGATTTTAACTAGATACAGATCTGAAAATAATTTTGTTGAACCATCAAAAATAACTATGTAGAATGCTCAAGCATGATGATAATGCTGCAAAAAGTTTCGATACTTTAGCAACTATTTTGGGCGTTCTACATAATAATTTTGATGGTCCAACAAAATTATTTTTAAATCTATATCTGGCCAAATTTTTAGATATTTCAGCAAAACCATTCTTTCCGTGATAGTCGAAATATAGTTGGGTTGCGTTCGAAAACATCACCCGAGTGCACCCATGTATCATTTTATCCTTGTTTAACATTCGGTGAACAAGGATAAAATGCCACATGGGTGCACTCGGGTGATGTTTTCGAACGCAGCCCTGTCAATCGAAGAATTTCATCGATCGAACAATTTCAGAGGAACGGATAGAAAATCAAGTTTTGCGCAATTAATCCTAAGTTTGCCTCTCACGTTAACAGAATTTTATTTCAAAAACTACTCGTGAAGCGAGCTGTCGTCGAAGTTATGTTCAGTATTTTAGGATATAGGATGTATATGCATGTATTCGCCGTAACTTTTATATTCCACGTCACTCTCAGGCACAGGCGGAGTTCGCGTTTAGTGTTGTAGGGAGAAGCGTTCGCGGTGGCTCTAAAATTTTGGCGGACAACGTGATGCGGTCGCGCATCGAGTTTCCTCTGTCTATAACGTTAAGAGCTATTCGACGGTACACGGAGGGGACGCGTATCGATAATGCCCGATAGCGTGTAGCGGAGTTTCACGGAGCTGAAACGTGATATGATCGAGTGAGTGGTCCGGCGGTCTCCGGTGGCCCCGTCTACGAGGTATTTTTATGGAAAATTTATTAGCCTGCGGACATCAGATTGCATCCGCGTCGTGAAACTATAAATTAAAAGCCATCCTGTAATGCGACGTGTGTATATGTATGCATGTGCATGTAATCGTATGCCGCGACTGGAATAAAGTGGATTGCATTACGAAATTCTCGCAAATTATTAGCGAAGTTTCTTGGAAATGTAAAATGCATACGACGAGGATGATTCGGCGCTGGACTAATCACAAAGTGAGATTTTTATAATAATAGTTTATGCCGTGGACGGAAGGACGTTCAATTTAATGAATAATTGTGCCTCGCTTTTACGTGTATTTTCTACAGCAAACTGGTAACATAAGTTTTACGCGCGATGTAATTTTTAACTTTCCATATATAATTACAAAAAAGATACGTGATATTTTTAACTCGTATAATATCATGTTTTATGCAAATGTTTAATATTATTGTGCCAGCCTCGTATTTTAACGATTTCACGTGGTAACGTCGCCGACGTCATTCATTCGAACGTTACATTTATGCAAAAAGTCGCGATTTGCATAAAGCGACGCGTTATTTTGCTATCGTTTGTGCCTGATAAAAAAATCGAAACACTTCATTTTATAATTGAAGGGTATCTCGAAATCCACTTCACTCTAATACCCTTTGATTAAAATGGAATAGATTATCTGTGAAAATTTATTACTAAAAAATAAGATTATATATAACGATATAAAATTGAAGGATCGTGTGAGGGAGAGAAATCGAGCTTCCGTTGAAGAGAATTTGGTCCGAATTTCAGTCCCTGTAATAGAGCGATGGCATTCTGCACGCTCTCTATTATATCTCCATAAAATATCGTTCGCTATCTTGTTTGACTCGGAACGGAGAGACTCGTAAACCCGTCGAGGGGATTGCAACGGGGAAACAGGGAGGTCCGTGCGACTCACAATATGTTGCCGTTAATATTACAAACGGTGGACGAAACAATGGCGCGGAGTGTTTACAGTTTCGCGACATTCTACTGGCTGCGCTTCCCGGCAGCCAGTAGTACGATCGTAGTTTGCTCAGACGGCAGGCTGCTCCGTGCCGTACAAAGTGACTCGCTAGGATTACACGGGAGATTAAGACGCACCTAAGGCGCGCGGCGTGTACGTTACAAGTCTCGAGCGCGTCTCTGCACAGTCTCTTAGCGGCGGGCAAACGGACTAAACGCGACGAAATTATTTCCGTCACGCCGGAGACACCGGATATTACGAGAGACACGTTACGTACATCACGATCGAGCGAGCCACGGCGGGCGTAATGAACTTCGCAATAATCAATTTATCTTTTCGCATTATCCTTGAGTGCGCACGCCGTGCGATCCGATTACTCCGGATTCAGAGTAAATCCCGCAGCACGAGCAAAATGGTAGAAGTGTAAATCATATACATATTTTGAGAGACTATTTGCTTGGTAAATATTTAATATTTGGCTGAAACGCACAATCGTTGATATTAGAAATTTATCGATATTTTGAAAGCAGGAATTTCAATTTTTTAGCAGATCGTCACTTCGACGCATTATGTTAAAAATAAAGATATATCTACACTGAGAAAAAAGTACTTAAAAATTTATTTCTATGAAATAAGATTTATATTTAAATACGGCGAAATGTGAAATTTTATTTCTAGCGAATGAACCATCTAACGAGACAAATTAGGTATATTTCACAGAAATGTATATTTATTTCATAGAAATAAATTTTCAAGTACTTTTTTCCTCAGTGTAATGGAAATATTAGTACAAAGGCATTCTATTTTTAGACTCTGAATGATTATAGAATATTACAGAATAATTATAGAACACAATTTAATTGGAATTAAATTACAGTTAAACACACAGCCGGCGTTGCGAAATATCACGTTAATAATATTCGCAGCCTCGGAATAGCGGAATAGGATACGTTCAGGCTGAATAACGTAGATACTCGTATATCATCCTACCGCGTGCACCAATTAAATTGGAATTTACCTTATCCTCTGAACAGATGTTCTCTCTCTCTCTCTCTCTCTCTCTCTCTCTCTCTCTCTCTCTCTCTCTCTCTCTCTCTCTCTGTCTTTTACCACAAGAATACAATATGATCGCGCGCCACTTCGCGATTTAAATATTCTTACGATCTATTGACGGCAAACCATTATATCGGATTGCGCGTCGTGAACGCATAGAGATGCATCGTGCATTGTTTCGCTTAAGTAACTTCTCGATTTATGTATACGAACTTGTCTGACATCTCGCGCTTTCGTATCCGTAAATACGCGCCGGAGCGAACGTTCACCTCGTTTCCCGGAAACCTGGAAAACGTCGATACGTAATTTCCACCGCTCTTCAACGGCCGGGCGATATTTTCTTGCAGTTCCATTCGGGAAGAGTTCGTTAACGGTTACGGCGATCGGGTCCTCGCTCTACTTCCGGCGTCGTTAGCTGATTGAACCGGGATAACTAACGGACTGCGGCGGCTCGTTAAAAAGTCGCTGGCCGCAAATATTAGATGGACCCATCGCGGGAAATCGTCCACCGACCCGAAAGGGAATCCGGATTGGCATATGCATAATTGGAATTAAGTCCGCGGCCACTGCATCAAGCGCTACATTGCCATCTGGATAATTAATACATCTCGGTGCGTCTTCTTGCCTCGCGAGAACATGAATTTCCATTTTGCTAAGAACGTAGCTCATTTCAATTTAGATTATCAAATTTCATAAGATAAGAAATAGGATTAAATATCACATATGTATTGTCTAGCTAGTTATCCAATTAACCTTCCAGATAATTATCATGCTTAATTAATTGTTGAATCTGAATCTGCTAATTAAATCCCGATTAATTTTCTGGTCGATATATGATCTGTGCTTAATCTTCTGACTGATTCTATAGTTAATTTCCCAGATGATTCTCTATTCAATCTCGTGATTGATCTGAATCGCTAATTTTCTGATTAATTATATATATTCAATTTTAATCAATTCTTAAATTCTTTGATTAATTTTCGAAAAAGATAATTGGGATATAAGGCGAATTACAATGAAATCATTTTAAATAACGCGACGTTACTTTCTCTCAGCATCCAACAATTTCGATTTATTGTAGACCGTAATGTCCAGCTAGAAATTATCCGCAATGCAGAAACGCGACGATTAAACAAGACTTAAAATAAACCGGTTGCGGTTGCGACGCGACTCTCGCGTTTACAAGACCGATTAATCACGATTGGCTTATCCGCTTTAATTGCGCACAAACGGATCGCGAAGAGTCATAAACGTCCGTATGCTCCAATGTAAACGGCATTAATATTCGTCACACAAAGTGGATACGATCGGGAGTCCACGATATACGCCGATCGGCTACCATTGTTCCGTGGATCCAAGGTGGCGTCTATGTGTGTATATATGATGTGTGTGGTATGCGCACCTGTTTACGTTAAAACCAGTAGAGTGCTTGTATGCTGCAGATAGAAACACGTTACTCGTTGACATTTGTGCATGTACTCGTTCGCTTATCCGACTATCACACTATGAATTTATTTATACGCTCATGAAATTGCTCCGAGTTCCCCACAATTCGCACGTTTATGTATATGTGTATGGCACGATCTGGGCGAGGGTCGTGTAGGGCATGTCGTTCCCTTCGTTCCAGTCACGGGCAGCCAGTGTTCTTCTGTCAAAAGCGTTCCGTGCATACATAAAACGAAGCAGAATTTGCGGTTAAATAACCCTTTGAAATTGCTTAATAATCCTCGATGTCATGAAGTACAAATTGGATATAATCTTTTTTTAACACTAAAGCTACCGACAATTTATATATACCTATTTTTACCGAACCGGTCAAATGACCGGTTTTTAAATAAAAGTTTAATTTTTTCCAATTGAATGCAGGTAATATGTTTATCAGAAGAAAGAAGAGAGATAGATATTGAAAAATTGATTATATGTATATTAAGGAAAAGTCGTGAAGTCAATTGAGGAAAAGCGATAACATTGAATGCAGAATTTTTAATCAAAAGTTTAAAAACAGTCATTTGACCGGCGGTGGTAGTTTTAGTGTTAAATATATATCTTTAATCTATTCTTTAAAATATTAAGGAAAGAAATATCAGGATAAGATAACGTAGAATATTTCGCATCGTACGGCAGTGACAGCTACACATGCGAAGATACTGGGACTTATTAGGTTATTTCTACTGTTAAAGAAACTTATCAAAGTTCTCGAAAGATTCGCTGAACATCATCGCTGCCTCCAAGCTCATCGCTCGTCGATGTTTCATTGGCATGATCATAATTCTGCTCGGACGTGGTGTTGCACGTGATGTGTATAAGAATCACAACGGACGTCGCTCGTCGTTGTTCTTTTACCAGCGACGTTATCGTCAAATAGGATTCGTCTCTTGAAGCTTGAAGCCGCACGTACATACCAAACGCACGCGTACGCGGTGATGTCGCCAGACCAATATCGAATAACATAGTTCATTAAAATACTGACACGAACAGCAGCGAAGGGCACGGCTGGGGGTCTGGTCGCCCCCTCCTCGCCTCCAGAGCCGGCACTGTACGTGCGAAACAAGATTAACCCGCGACACATGTAAACCCTCAAAGCACACGGGGCGGCCCGTCTGCGGTATATGCAAATTCGTTCGCGGTAACAGCCAGCCAGCCAGCTCTTTTCCTACGGCTTTCATTGTCCTGCGCTTTCAGCGCCAGCTCATGACGGGATTCGAAACGGGAGAGAAGAACGGCTGACGCCCACCCCGCATCGAGGGGCGGTTGCACCCGGAATTTTCGTCCCGCGACCGCGGCATGAAATATTTAAAACGATTCGCCCGAGGGGAGATATTTCCGCGATAATTCGACGGACAGAGGCGGCAGCCGGTAATAAATTCATTAGGGAGAAGATCCCACGCGTTTAATTTAGTATTAAAAAACGCGCAATATAGTATAAATGTGCACCGAAGATATATCAAGCGATATTTCGAGAATTCTCTGGCCTGCATATCGAGTGTCATTTTTAGCGACGGAAGAATTTTTCTCGGTGGCACTTTTTCCTCTATTCTTATCAACGGTATTTCGTAGGATGGCATTTCATCAGAATTGCAGTCACTGAAATCGAAATAGATAAAATTAACCTCGTTCTATAACTGTCTCTATAGTTTATTGGATAAGAGAATTTTAATTGAGAGAGATGCAAATATTTTAAATATATTGCTGCATTAATTTAATACGCGGTACCTTATCATTCTCATGGTACATTTGACGATCAATTAATCTAAAATTAATGGCAGTAACGGCTGTGACTTTGTATTTGCGGGTAGCTGATCCTTGTTAATTGACTACCATATTTTTTGATAAATTATGTCCGAGTAGGAAGAAATTGAATAAGCGCTTGGTACCAAAGATATATTGAGCGATATTTGTATGCACGATGTCCAAGAGTAGATTCAACAAGTAGTCAAAGGGAGGGTTCGCCCTAATCCGCGAATAACTAGTGGAGTTCGACCCAGAAGACTTTATTGAGTAATCTCTGCGCGTCAATAAAGAGGCCCATATTAGCAGCCAGCATGAGATTAACGATGGAAAATTAGAGTCAACCGCGAGCGATTATTCGGGGTTGAGCGACTGCGCCTTTAATTGCGACTCGCGGGCGTTGAAGAAGAACGGTACGGGTCGCTTTCCCGATAATAGAGATTTATTTCGCGCGCAGCACGTCGGGGCGAATTGTCCCTAAATAAAGACGCATTGCCCGAGATGAAATCTTTTTTTGCGGTCACGTGATCCTGGAACGACGCTGATAAAAATGGCAAAGAATGACCGCTCGGACATTAATTTAGAATATTTGAATTTCGCTCGTTTTAACGATATTTATAAAAAGAATCTCGTCGGAATATATTCTAATAAAATATTGTTTCAAACTGAGGATTATTTTATTTAAAATTGATCTCCGCTTTTTTTAAATATATAGGTAGCTTGTTTAGCTCTGCGTTACAGTAACGTGCGAATCGCTAATTTTCCAGTATAGTAATAAAGAAATAGAAAGAGGGAAAAGAAAGGCGTGTGCAAACGCAGCTGTTGGTCTCTAAACAACGAAGACTAATGTCACTCGTGACAAATGATAAATATAGCCATGCCTATCAGCCAACGAGCGTCTTAAATTCTTAAAAAGGAGAAAGGCCGCGCGAACCCGAGAAATAACCCGGAGAGATCAAGCGACAATGCCCGATAAAAGCGGAGTATCACAAGGGACGTATCACGTATGCGGGATGCCGCGTCCGGGACATTTTTTTCCTTCCTTCCTCTTTCCTTTTCCCCTTTATTCTAGATATACGACTCGCCGGCGGTTACGCCACTCGGGACTCTTAGGGCGCACGGTTCACCGGGGAATCGGGAGAACGAGCTCTCTCGTCGGAGCAAAAAAAGGGAAAACGTACGTACATACGTCGCGTCGCGTTCCAGATCTCGAAATAGCTCGACGACCCTCCTCGCTGAGGTTAGAGAATGCCACTCGCCCGTGAAAGTACGAAATAGTAAAATAGCGGGTTTCGCGTACTTTCCCTTATTTACGAATTCTCGGATCGATTTGGAGTGTAGTCTCTTTCCTAACTTTTCTACAACGAGGAAGTTGTAATGCTTGCGAAAATCACTTCAGTCTGATTGAAGAAAATTACTCTCCTCCCCCCAAATTGCTCGAACGATTCATCAAAAAAGTTTTTGATAGATCTGCGAACCTTCATAAAAGTGTCTTACTTATATATGTTACACAAATAATACTAATTCCTTATGTTGTCAAAAAGAAGGAAAGCGTTTAAGGATAAGTGCCAGGTAAAGTATCGAACAATTTATAACAGCAAAGCAAGTGCTCCGCACAGAGAGGATAGACGCGTTATCGCTGTATTTACGTCGCGCATCACATAACACAACCAAACCAAACATGCGAAGCTAAACTAGTAGGTATAAGCTTCCGCAAACTTTACGAAACGCAGAACCGCTAACATGAAAGACATCGTGTCTTCACGGCAACGATCATAAAATGCATCTCCGACGGTACTAGTCCCGGTGAGGAGCCGAAAGAGACAGGGACGATCTGTTGAATGTATGTGCGGTACGCGATGAGGAGGATGGGAGGGAGGGATACGCAGCGTCGCTGAAATAAGTGAAGCTGGGCGTAGAGGCACAACCATAACTTCATCTGCGCAATGGCTCTGGCCGAAGCTAGATAAGGGGCCGCCTTTCCGTCGCACGACCATCCGCCGCCGTTAGTACGACTCATCCCCCCGCCGATATGAAAGCCCCACATAATTCTCGTTGGCACACAGCCGTCGGGTTCCCACCTCCGCGTTCCGCGCGGGCTAAGTCAATTACAGTGCGGCGCGTATATGAGCGCGCGGAAGATGAAGAGAAGAAGCGGAAGACGAGAGTGCGCGCGCGCGCGACGAGATTTTCACGCTCCTTCCTGTCCTCCCCCTCTCCCGGGCGATTTTGCCCTTCGCGAGCGCGCTTCCCTCGCGGGAGGGAAACTTTATTTCCGCTCATCGATCGCGTTTGTGCACGGGGAATACCCCGTTAGCTGAGCGAGGTCTGTCGATTATACTTGAACTGCGCGCGTTGATCGGAAATCAAAGTTCTTGGCCTCCTCCCGGGGGGGCCACCGGCGGCAACCGGTTACAAGTGCGAGAACATTGCGAGTTTCTACGGCAAACTCGGAACTCCTTCGTGAAGAACATATTTTCGAGATGCTAGTGAGATCTAACACTTTTATCGTACTCCGAAGCGTCTAAAAGACAATGCAGAATTATGATATACCCGTCACTGCAGGATTGCAACACACGTTTCGTTCCCCCCCAAATAAATCTTTCCCTTTTGTCACGGCTGGTGTGACTTCTAAATAACGAGTGTGGCTATAAAATAAAATTAAAAGATCACGCTCTTTTGAGGGTTAATCGACCGTATCCCCTGTGTTCTTGCGTTACTGTCGCAGAGCTTTTAACTCCAGTCGGACACGCCCTTGGTGGCGGAAGGGTTGAAGCTCACCCGTAGGCTCATCCGGCGAGCACGTGAGCGTGTACGAGGGCTTCCAGAAAATGTTTACTTTGCGCTTTTCGTTTTCGGATAAGTACGTACAAACGGCTTTTCAATGCCACCGCGCCCTTTTGTGAGGGAATGTGTCGTGTGTTTTACGGTTCGATAAATTTCAGCGGCGCGCACCAGAGTGTGTACAGACAACGTATGTAGACCAAGGCATAACAATGTCATCAATGTCTTCCGGTCGACAGAGCACTTGCTGCCGTTGGCTCTCGCTTTTCTCGTGCAGGCTAAATCGTGTGACGTTAAGGGGGTAAGAGGGTCTCAGAAACGACGCGAGCCGAACACACGTGAAATCTTATCACGTATCGACGTCGTATCGAAGCGCCTTCGTTCCCTTCGAGGCACCGTCGTGCGTTTTCACCGAGACGCGCGGTCTCGTATTTTGGAAAATACTCGTACCAAAATGGAACGCTTGTTACACCGTTCGCAGTTCGGGATTTCCGAAGAGGAGAACAGCTATGAAAAGTGACATGAGCTGAGAACGGTTAAACGATCTGGGAAGAAAGGACATTTCGATAACGAGCCGCTCTGAGATAATTCAGATTTATCACGTTGTTACTCGGTAGAATTTCATATGATTATTTATTACGAAATTTATCGCGTCGCAACGAAATGCAGATTAACCCCCGGGTTTAATCTCCAAATTAAATCGTACCTAGCTTTGTAATTGATTTTGCAAACGAGGCACGGAGGATTTCGCCCAACAATGGAAAAGCCGTATTTTGACGTAAAAAAGAGCCGCGTTATTTCTTCCGTTCGCCGCTCTAACACCGTGTATCCTTATCTCCTCGCACTAAAAAAAAATACGAAAACGAGATGACACCGGAGCGAGAATTCTTCCCTCATCTTCCGCACGGATACGACCGCGACTTCTCTTCATTTTTGGAGCTACACACATTATTTACTTGCACTTTATCACCATTTCCGCCGGGCCCTGGTGGTCCGGCGGAAATGGTGATAAACTATAACACGGCCGCTGTTTTATCTCCCGCTTTCTTTCATGCTATCCTGCTCCTTCACCACCTACTTTGCTTTTACGCCACACATATGCATGCTCAGCCGACGACGCACGCTCTGCCAGACTCAAACTTCCGCTTAAACTTTATGCTTTCAACTTAAACTCTTTAAAGCCTTGTCCGCCATATTTAGAAAATATTTTTATAAAAGTTAAGTAGATAAGAAAAATACCTCGGTCAAACATGACATCAAAAATTAGAATTAGGCGAATTAAGCTTCAAAGATTTAAATAAATTGCATTTCACAGTTTAATGCCTTTCTTTGTGAATGCGAAATGTTATTATATTAAATAACTGTTACTATATAATGTGTAACAATGTTTAGCAATGTGAAAATGAAAAATGAAAAAAAGGTTTAGATTAGTTTTAGACTCGCTGGAAAAAGAATTTTTTACCGTTAAAAACAGCGACGGTATAATTGGATTATTCACGCACGCGGTAAAACACTCGCCGCGCGAATTGAAGGGGCTAATTAGTCGTCGTTAATTTTCGTGTGCGAGGGTGGCAACGATGTTGCAGACTGTCGCGATAACTCCGGTGCATTGAACGTACATATGAATAATTCTACGTTATAGCGCATCATTTCACGATGCACGCGTTTTCATTTGCAACCGTGGATTTTTCACGGCGAAATTGCGTCGGGTAAGATATCTCTTCGCGCTTCATCGTATCCTCATGTACAAGACGTTCCGACGACGGAGCTTTCGTCGAAATTAAATGATTTATTCCGATGGACCGTGCGATGAGGCTCGAGGTTCCTTACGGCGGGATCCGGCAAGTTGCCTGTGGGCCTTGTACCATCGCGGAGTACAAAGGAATCGAGTACTTGGCCGAGAGTCACGTGACGGGGCGCAGAAGGAAACGGCATGCGTGTCCTTGCCAGGGTGTTCGTCACGGAATTAATGGCCGGCTCGGAGGGTTACGGAAAGCATTATTCCGGCGGAAAGGCGACGAGGCAAGAAATTATGGTTTCGCGTTCATCGGGGTCGACGAGGGGACCGTATCGCCGCGTACGGGGGGGGGGAGGCGAAGGGCGTCTGGTTTATTGAGGATTACGGCGGGGATATTGGAACATATGCTTTCTGCCTTACGTTCGCGGGAAGCCCTCGATGAAAGCTATCGACTGCTTGATCGTCCGGAAAATATGAGAATGGCTTTACTGTCCATTCGAGCCATTCGTTTTTTGCACTCAAATAACGGCACGAAGAGATGACAGAAGAAGAAGTTAATTGTGACAAATCTGTTCCGTGACCGGTAGACAAAAACTCTCGCGAAAGAATCTATTAATTACATTATCACTTTGCGTCACACAGGAAACGGGAACTTGCGCGAATACGTCTCTAATCAAAACCTCGTTTGTCAATTAGTCGCAAAATAAACTTCGGGAGGAGAATTTCATTCCGGCCTCTATCGCCAAGATATCCAACGTGGGAAATTAAAAGCCGCGTACAGTTACGAAAAAGAGTTGCAGATCCCGCATTTTCGTCAAGAAAACTCCGATTGCGAAACTCGTTAAGGAGTAATCGCGGCCTCATCGCGGATATAGAGCTGCTGTCACATTAAACCGATGATACCCGTGCGCCCAATACAACGCTCCGGAATAATTGATCGCGGCTCGACAGTTACGGGATGCACATTTCTACGTCCTAAACCCTCTGTCCCTCTCTCGAGATAGGATGGGACCGGTCGCGCATACGTGTCTGCACGTGTTCCATATCCGCGATATGTCCCGCGATGAGCGCGATGGCCGTCGAAAGACACGAACGTGTGCCCGGGGTGCGATTTGCTGACTGGCTTCTCCCCCCCGGTCCGTGCAGACGAAGTTAATCGGCCCCGAGATAAGGGATGACGCCTCACTTCCGCGGTAATTAGGTTGTGCGGTTCAGCAACAATGGTGATAGAGCGCGATAACGAGCAGCCCGACGTGCCCGCGGAAATGCGCTGGCGAAATGCTGGATTTATTGTTGCGACATTCTCCGAGCACGATTCCTCGGCTTTGCGAGGGAATTCTTGATGATGTTCGCGTGAATGTTCGCGCGCGACGCGACAACGAGATTCGCTGCGTTTTGAATGCGCGTTTCGAAACTTCTACGCACGTCTAATTAAGTCATTCTCCAATTAAAATTTCACGAAGTTGCGCGATCAGTCTACAATTGACATTAACTTTACGGGCATTAACTTACAAGGTATGTAAATGCAAGTAGTGTCATTTAAAATTTGTGATTATGAAAAAAATCATAAAAAGCATTAACGATGTAAAAAGAATCTTATATACATTCATCACATCTAATTCAAAGTAATGGGCGACTGATTTTGAAAATATAATGACAACATTGTATTAAATGGACATATAAATGCGAAATATAGGTATATAATTTAGCATATTTAATGTGCAAAACGAATGTCGTAGATTTTCTTCGATTTTATTGCTCTTAATTGTAGTACAAAAGTAATTGCAGAAATGAATCTAGTCGGTCCGATTTAGAGACTAGTAGCGAGGCAGTACCGACTAGATAAGTTTTCTGGCTAGTCACTAGCTCGTGTTGTTGTCTAGTAATTATCATGTAAAATGTGGTGTTAGATGGCGCTGCTTTTCCAGAAAACATAATCTAGTTACCATGAAGCTGCTAACCATTTTAAATTGGTCATCAGATCATAGAAAGGTTATGTTATTACATAAAAATATGTCTAGTAATTGCCTTGTAGTAGCGTAGATAATACAACTTACAGATGGCACTATTGTATAACGCAAAGGCATGTAGCGAGCGTGTCGTGGCTAAGCAGCCCATATTAATTACAAAAAGTCTATCCTTTTTCGAGTAATTTCCATAACTATATAATATACACTGGAACAATAAGTTAGAAACAAGTATATTTTGTTTCACTTTAACTTATTGCACCAGTGTATACTAGTGTTCAGGAAATGCTTCAAAAAAGAATAGGCTTAAAGAGAAAATGAGGTTACCCCGAGTAGAAATTGAAAAATCTCAGGACCGTCTAGCCGTTGGCTAATAAATTTGTGTATTGCATCTTAATTTGGTGTTTATATATACAGTCTTCTTAACTATTAGGCAGTTACTAGACACATTTTTTATGAAATAAGATAACCTCAATCTGAATTTGCTGACTAATTTAAAACTACTAATAGATGGATAGTAAATCCATAAATTGAAATTGGCGTAGCGGATAGAGCACAACACTGATCATCTTGAGGTCCCGAGTTCAAAACCCGTCAGTGACAAAACAGTCGGCAAGTAAAAAAGAACACAATAAAAAAGGAATAAATAAGAATTAATGAAAGTTGTCTTAAGTTGAGATATATTATACGCTCGATAAAAATTAATAATCTAAAATAAAAAATCTTTAATTTTTTTAATATCTAGTTGCAGCTAGTTTTAGCTAGATAGATACTAGATAGTATTATTCATATAGTTGCTAGAAGAAGTGAGCGTTACATTACTGGCTCATCATTATCTAGAAAAACTAGATACAGGTGATGTGAGACGCAACTTTATTAGCTCATGACTAGTTAGCCATTAGATTCAATTTCTACCCGGATAATACATAATTCTACAATAATACATAATAATTTTTACATAGATGCTTTAGCATTATTAATATTAAAATTTGTTACTCGTAGAGGACCACAATCCGTATGGTTGATACGTAGTGACAAATATAAGTATCATCTCTTGCCAGTTGAGTCGTTTTACAATTTCTTACACGTTAATTATTTACTGGCGGTTAGAAAAATTAAATTTTCTGTTATAATAATTTTTATTAACAGAGTTTTATTACTACGAAAGCTCAGGAATAAAATATAACGATATCATTCCGTTCTAGGTCGAATCACTTTAGCGGCAATTCAACCAACGTCGATACGAACGACAGCGAAACGCCATTGAATCGCAGTAAACGTTATATCCGATCACGTGCGTTGTACGCGACGCACGACATCCTTACTTCTCGATCTGAGTCTCCTGTCTCTCCGTTAATGCGCCACTTAAGGGGGAATTCGCGCAAGGCCGCGTACATATTTCCGGGGTAATGGGATAAAAGTGCGACGCTACGCTTTCACTGGAATTGGATCGTGTAGCCCAGTAATAATAGTGATATAGTGTCTCTGTGGAACCCTATTATTACCTCATATATTACGGAGACGTTTCTGAGGTAATAAAACGACCGGACGAAACTGTGGAACGCCTCCGTCGCTATTGGTAATCCGTTAACTCTTAGCAAAACAGAAACTTTCGCCAGCTTAACGGGAATGATAATTCATCGTATCGGTTTAACTATAACTTCGCGTCTTCCACGATTGTCGGAACGTTGACTTACCGTTTCCTCAAGCAATACTGAAATGCGAGTTCTAAACCTTTATCAATTCTATGTCTTTGACTCACGCACATCTCATAGTAATATTAGTAATTATCTTCAGAGAGATATCAACCCTTTTAGTAAATATCTGAAAGCTCGTTTCTCCGTCTGATCGACGAATGGAAGCGCGGTATCGCGATTATAAACAACTTTGAATATTGAAGCAGATGAAAACTCCGTGAAAAGAGGGAATCGCTGTTTTCAACAAATTAAATTTTGCGGCTCAGTAGCGACGATTACATTATTGGATAGATGACAGCCCCGTCGTGCCACTGCATCTCCGGCGTAATTTAGTACACATGGCTTTGGGATTGCCTTCGAGGTAGAGATATTGGATTCGCTATTCAGTCGCGTGTGAATCAAAACCTATCAATTTTTAACAATTTCTCTTTTTAATCTTTTGCATAAAACATTGTTCCGAAAGGTTGCGTAACGTACATTTATACGTGTACGTTCATATGGAATATAATTCCCTATCACGGCTTTGTCTGCTCGCAGTTCACAGTTGATACATTCCTATTAATATAATATACGTATAAATAGTACTTTGCATATAATTATTAGAATTTCATATACGTATAATTAATATGATATTTTCGCAAATTTAATTTCAAATTAAAGATCATATTTGACGCTAAAAATCATTATTTAACTACGTCAAAACATTTGTTGCAATGTTATATCTGATATTTGCACGTTCGCCAGAGGCGATATTTCCGGTCGACGGTCTGCCCTGTTTTTTTAAGCAAATTCGCAGCAACAGTTTTATTCGAGATATGTGAAACCGCTTCTATTACCAGTGGACATATATAATTATTCAATAAAAAGATAACCGCATTTTTTCGTGGTGGACGTCAAATTATCGATTACGACGCTGCGTCCGATATTTTTACGATTGCTCGGGGCGAGTCGCGCCCCGGTGCTGCCATGAAATCAACGTTATTAAACGCGCTTTTTTTTCTTTTCGTACCTGTTAAAACGACGCCTCGTTGGACGATCTCCCGTGTCACGATTTACGTTTAACACCTTAATAAACGCCTTAGCAAAGGAAAAGAAATTTCAATAAAGCGCATTTACGTCAGTTTTTGCAATGTAAATTGACAGCGTCGTTCCCGGAGGGCGCTCGGTGGACCGATCGCGCGAATTCCAACGCGATTTACAGCCAACAGATTTACTCGCGATACGCGGATTCCGCCCGTTACTGGCAGCTGCATATGGATGAACGGCGGCGTTCCCGGGCCGTGTCCCGTCGATGTTAATCGTCGCCGGGATAAGGGCCGACGGCTGCGTCGCATGGCAATTAGGTTACGTGACGCAATAACGATAACGATGACAATTATAACCGTGTCGACGAGGTGATAACCGGCGCGTTCTCCCATCAGCTCATCGAGAGGAGTGCGCCCAACTGTTTCGCGCGTCCGCCTTCTCGTTCATCGCTCGTAGTGACAATCTTCGTCGGACAATAGACTCGATAAACTCCGCTGTCGGCCCGACCGCGACGAGGAGAACCGACGGCATCGAAAACGGGTCGGGCCTTGCATGCGCGTTTATTTATTAACTGGACCCGCGCGAGTGAAACGAGAGCGATTTTCCGCTCGCGTTTCGTCTCTCTCTCTCTCTCTTTCTCCGCGCGAGCGAATCGCGGCCGCTCGTTCATTCCGATCGCGGCCGATCGATCGCGGCCGATTGATCGCGTCGCTCCAGATTTATGTCGCCCGGCGCGATTTTTCTGGTCGTTTCCAGCGCACGCCATAACATCATTTAGATGCCTCGATAGGGAACGTACTGCACGGTGGTGCAGGTATTTTTCTTGACGCTGGCTCGAAATCGGTTTTTAAACACCACTCTAAAGCTAATAATTGCCAATTTGCACTTTACATCGATTACATTACCATCGATTATACTTGCACCATACCAGTAATGTATACGATATTGTAACACTACGTATTGTACATATAGGTAATACGTATTGTAACGCTTTCGGTTTCTTTTTCTCCCTGGTTTCTCACTCAAGCCATCATGATGTCGCCAACCGTCTGGTAATTTAGTCGACTAATTAATCACGATATCGAACGGCCGAATAAAAGTAAGGGTAACGAGTTTGCGACCCTTTGAAGCGACCCTTATCGCGCGACGTATATTCCATAACTTCTGTACCCTTATAAGTTCAAACGGAGGATATCTACATTGATGCATCCCTCGAGGGCTACAAAAATGTTAATAATGCTTCGTTTCATTATCTTACTCCATCCGACCTAGTCAGATCAAAGTACAGTGCAGATCCCAAGAAGAATATCCCGGGGGTACAATGAAAATCCCCGACAAGGCAACATTTTCCTTAATTATCTCACGGCGTGTAGCTTGCGCGCGGAAATGCAAGAAAATAATGTCGACCTTCGATTTATTTTAATATGATTTTATCCACAAGGTCATTTCTAGTCGTACTAGGTATATGCGTTTAATTACATATATATCGTGGCCGACATTTGTCTCGAAATTGTAACGTGGTCTCTCCGCTCCAGTCTAATCCGTAACGAACGCGATCACCGTGACTTACATTGAAACGTACGATGCATTTCCGTGTTACTTAATGACAGCGCGCGTCCTCGCAATGCAGGATCGCGCTGTTTGTCGTTCCGACATTCGCTGGTGTACGATTTTCTCGCCCGAGGGATTTCCACGCAAGTCAGAGCGAACGCAATCACGGGATCGTTCTAATTACTCGCCAACGCGCGCGATATGTCCGATGGTGCGATCGCGGGTTGAATCGGGCTCGCGCTTCTCGGCACTCTTTTTTTTTTGTTCATCCTCGTCGGGATTCCACACATGACACTTGCGCCGATCGCATCCTCGCACCCCCGCGTTCATTATGTACGTTCCACCGCGGGGTAATTGGCGTTCCATGAATCGCAAATCTCACCGGCGCATTTTTAAGGACCGGTGTGTTTCGCGCGGCGTCCGATTCCGGGGGACGTGAGAGGGAGGGAAATATTGGCGCTACCATGCGGGGTAAATCGGCGAATCCATTGCGATGCAACCGGCGGCGCCGAACGCGGCCGCGGTTGCATCTAAATGCGAGTCCGCGCGGGCCGTCCGAAACGCTGATTGCCGGGCGTACCTTTGATTGCACCGGCCGCGGCGCTACGCGTTATGCTAACTCCCCTTTATTCCCCGATCGCGTATTAAAGGCCTGGGCCGGGCATTACGCGGCGGTCGAGTTGGTTTATGGCGTGCCGTAAGTGCGCCGCATATACGCGAGCATTAAATTCGCCGGTAACAATGGCCGCGCTGCGCGTAACTTTGGCCGCATGGAACTTTCGATGCTGACCCTCTGACGCGTTATGGAATTAATATGTCCCTCTACGCGCCGTGGACAATTTCCTGATTATATATACATATGTATATATGTATGTGTATACTCGAAATTATATAAGCTGGTATGACGCGTGCTTTATTTTTGGCATTAGATTTGCAGTCCTCACGAAATACAAATTTAACAAATTTTATAAAAGAAAGGCTTTGCAATTAATTCCGAATTTAATACAGAATTCTAATGGTTTAATGGCGAGGCAAGTGATACTCTCCGCGTATCGAGAAATAATTTTAAAGACGTTGAGATTTTTACTTTACTTTGTTCTGCACTTAGCAAATTATCGTCCGACGAGCGATATGAAAATTTAGCCGTCACTTTAAAGTTTATTATGTAGAACTTTAGATAAGGCGCAAATTTAATAGGGCATCGGAGGGTTAATGTCCGCTGCAACTGGGGCAGAGTAGATCCACGGTAATTAATAAAATTAGGGTCGATCGAGGCGCAATTTTGAAAGTTGCTACTCTCGGCCGTGTACTTACTTCAGATTGATCCAGATATTAATCTATTACGACATCTGCTCTGCTGTAAGAGAAATTTATTGTATTTGCCACTTATTTAACAATTAATTGCTTACAATTTATTACAGCTGTTACTATTTTTTGTGCGCTTACGATTACATTGCTGCCGTCTTAATATTATCATTTTGAGGTATACACTCATAATGATGCATGTAAAAATTGTTGTGTAAAACATTATTCGCAAGAAAATGATGACGAGGGTTCGCGAGATAACATTAGGATAACATTATTCGATAACATTGCGGCGTTCGATTATCGCTGCCAAAATGAGATTCTAAGCGGTCCAGCGCTTTGCGATCCCGAATCCATTAGTCGATATAAAAGATAGTCGGGGGGCGAATCGGGCTACGCAGCGGCATTTTTAAGCAGGCGCAAACAACATTGCATTTCCTCCTGGTAAACAAGCATATCGATAGTTCCCCGAACGGATTCGGCCAATTTGCATGCCCAATCGCGGACCGATATCATCGGTAGCGGTAAACTCGCGCCATAATCGCGACAATAAACGGGATATCGGCGCGTCCGCATAAAACCGCACTCGCATTTGCAGCTGCAGCTGCAGCTGCAGCGCGTATCGATACACGTCTGACACGTAACGGGCCAGCGCCCGCCATTTATATAACCGTCGGCCGCGAATGGATTCGAGTGGGGAATGGATATTGCGTATGGAGGGGTTGCGCCCATCGTATCGCTCGATGGGCACCGAAGGGTTGAACAAGGGTGAGTTTGTGGGGCTGCGAGGAAGCGCCAACGTGCGGGTAGGTTGAAATGGAGTGACAGTCGTCGAGTAGTTGCGGACCGTAGAGGGGAGTAGATAACGTTAAGTGCATTACGCTGCTGCACCGGCTTCGTGCTTACACAATGACTGTCTCTGCGTTCTCTATTTTACACCCATGCTCGCACACGCGCACACACATGCACGCATACATACTGAAAGTAGTGCATACGTATTTCTATCTCCGTCCCGTTCTCTCTTTCTCTCTCTCTCGCACGCTTTCTATCTTTTTCCTTCCGCTTTTATGGCCTCTCGTTCCGACTCGTTTATCGCTCTCCACCGATTTCTTTCGTTTCTTTTTTCCCGATGCCCGCCGGGGCGGTCGGCTCTCGGCCGCGTTAACTCGCCAGGACCCTTTACGTATCATTGCCCGGCCGAATCGACCGAACGGCTCGCTCCCGCTCTATTGGCCTCTATCGGATGCTCTCTCCACCTGCCGGTCCATGTTGAGTTTCAAAACAAACGGCAGCGGCTCGGCTCGTCGTCGTCGTCGTCGTCGTCGTCGTAGTCGTCGTAGTCGTCGTAGTCGTCGTAGTCTCTCTATATACGTATCGGCAGTTTTCGACGTTCTAGCGCGAACGACGGAACGCTCTCGCACGGCCGCGATGGATCGCCACCTCTATTTTCCACCGCTTTTACAGCCGGTTTTCCCAGCCTCCGCGCGACGAGTGTTTGTCCTTTCCCGCATCGTTCTTCTCCCGCTCGCTTTTTGCTCCCGCATTCGTATGCCGTTTGTACGGCAATTTGCGAGCCTGCTTATTCTCGGGCACGGCGATATAAACGCCGGCTATCGATATCAGAGAAAAAAAAAACAAGTGGTGAACGCGGTGTTACGTGATAATGAAATAATCCATCAAACAGATTGGCTTGTCGGCTCGATGCACTTTGCATTTTGAATGTTTATTTTCCCATTACTAATTTCGCATAATATAATCATGCAATGATATAATTTTCGTTAATTCATTATTAATATTTTAAAGGCATATATATATATATATATATATATATATATATATATATATATACACTAGTTTTTTCGCCCGCGCGTAGCGCGGGCTCATCCTTTGTATTTAAGTTCAGCTTTTTAGCCCGCGCTTTGCGCAGTGATTTTTTAGACCATAGGCGGTGTTTTTTTCCACGAATAGTAACATTTACCCGGAAAATAAATAGGGAAAAATGAACCTTTTTCTGAAAACTTTATATGGGAGCCCCTTGGCCCCGGGCTCCGACCCCTTCCAAAAACCGTTTACGGTCTAAGTTAGAGTATCATGAGAAAGTATACCAAATTTGGTGGTTCTACATTGAAAACTGTAGACAAACATACATACATACATATATTTTTATATATACAGGGTGATTCCGGACATTTGCGACAAATTTAAAGGCGTCCTAGATCTCGGTAAATTGAACAATTTTTGTTAAGTAACCCGTGTCCGGCGACGCCTCCTTAAGGCGCTAAGCGTCGTTTTTAGCCTTGTTGAACGCTGTTTGATTTCTGTATGGTTAGATTAGAATAAAAAAATCATACGTTCTTAAATTTTATTTTATGTATTTTATAACAACAAATGTTCAAAATTGCGACCTGCAACCTCAATACAAGCATTGCATCTACGGTGCATTAACTGATGCACCCTCTGGAAAATTTCAGGAGTATTGCGAAATGAATCACATCACATTCGTTCGTTATCCTGCGGATGAGCTCATTTTGGGTATCGACAGGGGTCATGTCGAGGGTCATGTACATCAAACTTTTGACATGCCCCCATAAGAAAAAATCAAGGCACGTCAAGTCAAGAAATACACAACCGTCAACAATGTTCAACAGAGCCTAGCGCCTTAAGGAGGCGTCACCGGACATGGTTACTTAACAAAAATTGTTTAATTTATCGAGATCTAGCACCCCTTTAAGTTTGTCGCAAATGTCCGGAACCATTCTGTATAGATAGATAGATATCTCAAGAGAGAGAGAGAGAGAGGGGGAGGGGAGAGAGAGAATACAGTATGCGTTAAATAAGTAGCACATTTAATTGCGAAATTAGCAAACTGGATCCACTCGAGTAGACATACCGTTCACAACTATTCTATATCAATTTGTATCGAGCTGCGAATGCGAACGAATAAAAACAACACTCGATGCATTTCCGGCAAGGAAACGAGAGGCAGATTTCCGTTTGACTTCATGGCACGTGAATTATAAAGCGACCAAGATCCGACGGTATTGTCGTTCCCACGGGGAACGCGAATCGGAGCGAAACTTCGCCGAGGTGAGGCAGGCGAGACGTCCCAAGACATCCGCCGATGATGCTGGAACACGTTTCTGACGACGGTGGAACGAAAGTTCCGGGTGTGCTGGTAGAGCCGCACTGACGAATCCTTAACGTACGCAAACACGTAGACGACACGATGCGGCCGTTCGCGATTTCTGAACTCGTCGGCGAGATTTTGCTGACACCGTATATCCCCGGCGAGACTCCTGGGACCCTCATACGGGAGGTTCCCGTCAACATCGACTTTATCCCGCGGAAAGAGAGTTAACGCCAGGCGCGGTCGTTTCCCGGGTATATAGTTGTCCCACGTTGCGTCGAAAGTACGCCGTTAAAATCTCTTCGACAAAGGATGCGTCAGTGTGAGAACACGCAACCGTGGGATTTATCAGCGTGAAATCCACGGTGATGATTTCGGAAGCCGCGGTTTCGTTTTCACGAATCCCCGACGAGTTTCCGTCACTCCGTCGTTGTCTGGAGCTCCGTCGGAGCTCCGTAGTTCGGTGGCCTTTAGATCGATAAATATTTATCCTTGTCGCGTTCTCGATTGCGACATTCAGCGGCGAACGATACGTAATAGCGCACGTTTATTCACGCGTGTGTTTCCCACGTAACACACGTTTCTCTCCGACAGGGAGAAACGCCGGATGGATTTGCCGCGGTTCAAATTCAGGGGAGGGATACCGCGAGGATGTTAAACGCATTATCTACGCTAGCTCGATTGCGGTATTTCGGTAACGCACGGATAACCGGTCGATCCACTTGAGCAATTGGCGAATGCACTATATGTGATAACTCAGCATCGAATCGACTGTCGTAAGATGAAATAAACGAAGCAGAGATAGGGGGACGGAGAGGCATGGAGAGAAGAAACGGGGGTAATACTATGATACCCGATTTAACTTCTCCATGCATACCAATCGGCCGCGGATTTCGCATCATTATTTTCGCCGTTCTGAAACCCGAGCGATAGCTCGATAAACGATTGATATTGGATTTCTTATTGATATCGGAGTTCGTTGTGTACTCGCGCGAGTTATGGGCAATTTGCAGAAAAATAATTCGACAAATAAATGGGTAGCTTCTCAGACAACATGCGTGCTTAAAAGACGTCTTGAAGATGTTTTAAAGACAGTGTCTCAAAGATGCCGTAAATCGGGACGTAAGATATCTCAAAAATGTCATATAGATGTCTTTCTGATAGTTTCTTCCAAGAAGACATTCTGGAAATTTTAAGACATCAGCTCTTATTGTTAGACGATTTTAAAGCGTCATAATGTCCTTTATAAGGTTTTCTAACGATATCTGACTGAAACCGTCGCTTTGAGACGTACTCGTTTATGAATTTTAACATTTGGTTTATCGCGCGCTCGCAGCTGCAAATTTATTTTGTAAAAATCACGATGAAAATCGAATGCCGAGCGGGAACTGAAAATGCCTCATTAAAGTTACCAGTCGAGCAATAATGTGTATGCAGTCGCTGTTCCGTTACTCACCGTAATATCAGTCGTTTCGAAATGCAGGCACACGCGCGTGTCCCGCACCCTTTGTGCAACGAATGCATACGAATGCATATCGCGCGGAACGATAAATCTAATTCCACCGGACGAAACGCATCGGGCGACGTTACCCGCAATCGAGTAGTGGACCAGTCGCACGAGTAGTAATCTCTGTATGATAGCGAGATTAAACGGACGTGAAGTTCCAACTGTTGTCTCTGGAGATAGATGCATTATCAAAGCGCGTGGGTTCCGCCTCTCATAGATCGTGTGCGCGAGCGCACCGCAATAATGACTTCACTTCGTAAATTACAGTTGGATTAATATTGCGGGCGCATTCAAGATATTTGGATATAGTCGTGGCCGCAAACTCCATAACGAATATGAAATCGATTTGTGGTGGACTATCATTCGCAATTTCAGATTTTATCGTTGAATACCCCTTCCCGACGTGGTTAAACCTCGAGCTAAAGGACCCCGGACATTCCTTATGGAAATGGGGTCCCGGTCAATTGGCTGAAATTTTTATATGATGTAGGTTTTCACTCACTGATGAAAAGTCTTAATGGTCACCAGGTCAGAAAATCAAAAGTTTTTAAGTTACGGCGGTTCAAATGTCCAAAATGGACATCCATCGTCAGCTGGTATGACAACCCTTGTCCGACTCTTACGACGTGGACGTGATGATAAGTATAGGGGAAGGCGGGGCATAATGGGACCACGGAGTATAATGGGATATGGTCGATATCTCTTTACAGAGATGCTGCCATGTAATGAAATGTATAGAAATTATTACTCTTAGATGTCCCTACCCGCGTGCTGTTATCAGTTTCCATATTATTTTTAGCTGAAAGATGCTAGAAATTATTTAATGCGTTTGCTATGCTCTCCGCAACTGATTGTGAGTTGCAGTTTCTTTGAGATATTTACATATGGTAAGCAAAGATAAAATCTATTTTTTATTACTGTAAGTATATTTACGTTATTAAATGATTTTTTCTTGTCAGTTTAGTAAAGTATCTGTGCAAATATCGATTATCTGTGATGATTTATATTACCTAAAGTAAAATTATACATTTCAGGGCATAACGGGACGTATTCACACACGGAAAAAAAAGAATGTTTATGCCAACCAGATTCTGGTTGGCTTACACAGAAATCTGGTTAATCTGGTTGGCATAAACATTCTTTTTTTTCCGTGCACTAAATGTGAATGTGCACATAAGTTTGTATGCTTATATGATATGTGTGCATATAACTTTTTGACTTAATGTTTTATCTCCACTGTTATGTCCTTTTTTCTCAAAGGAAGACACCTTAAATCTCAGTACTTATCACCACGTCCACGTCGTAAGAATCGGTCAACGGTTGTTATACCGGCTGACAATGGAGGTCAATTTTGGACATTTGAGCCGCCGTAACTCAAAAACTTTTGATTTTCTGACCTGGTGACCATTGAGACTTTTCATCAGTGAGTCAAAACCTATATCATATAAAAATTTCAGCCAATTTGACCGGGACTCCATTTTTATAAGAATTATCCAGGATCCTTAATACAGTTCGAATTACACAAGAAACAAGAATAGACGGTATTGCGCAACGGCTGATAGAATTCGTTAGAATTAATTCGATCGCGTTCGCGACGTCGATTCGATTATAATGATCGGAGGCGACAGGAGGCATCGTCAGCGATTCCTTTCACACGGTAACCGATCGAAAGGATCACGGCACGCAAAAGACTGACGATGTCTTTGGCCCGGGTATAAAGCACAGTCGGCGGTCTCCCCGTTGTGCGCAACCTCGGCTCCACGGGGATCAAAGCCACGTCGTAAAGTTGAAGCACGTTGCAA
Source organism: Aphaenogaster rudis (assembly GCA_003063815.1). Lineage (NCBI taxonomy): Eukaryota > Metazoa > Arthropoda > Insecta > Hymenoptera > Formicidae > Aphaenogaster > Aphaenogaster rudis. The sequence goes on from NJRL01000018.1 coordinate 114,624, forward strand.
AAGTCGGCGGGAGCGGAGATGACGGGGGTAGTTATTCATGGCGCGCCGAATACAAAGTAACGAGAGCAATTTGGTGCTCACTTGTCGCCGCTAGCTGGGGTAAGGTGCCGTGCTGCGTCGTACCCCAGGTTATGGTCCTGACATCACCGTGTTTCCTCCGAACCTTCGGTTATACCAGAGGGAAGTCGCGCCTGCCCGACTCTCTCTCCTTCTCTCCCCTTTCCCTTTCTCACGTCCGAGAATCTGTGTGAGCCCGAGAACCGGAGTCCGGTGGCCGGCTTGGAAGCCGAAAGCCATCGAGCGAGACGATCTCCCGCTTGTTTTAAACTGTTACAATCTTTCTGAGCCAAAATATTATTATTTAAACATACGATGATTTTTTTTACTTTAAAGGAGATCGATTTTTGGAAGAAAATCTATTTTATTTTTGTAATTAATTAATGATATTTTGTAAACTTGTTATATTGTTATGTTCAAATACACTACCGGTCAAAAGTATTTTACCTATATACTACGTAATCTTATGTTAAAATCTACATAAACATTAGTTCCCTTTATTTGTATTTTATTTTATATAACAGAGACATTGTAGTGTAATGTTCGATTTTACT
>NJRL01000018.1:119284-132751 GCA_003063815.1 Aphaenogaster rudis
GATACGAGCAATAGCTCGTTGGTGGTAAAATTTTGTTGGTGGTCAAATACTTTTGACCGGTAGTGTATATTGTTAAATATTTGTTATATTAAAAATTCAAAATTTACAGGTAAAGAGGAAAAATGTAAAGCACATTTAAGTATTAATTCTATAATAATAAATCCTGAAATATCCAGTTCTATCAGAATAAAAAGATAACGATATAAGCACAGATTTCATCTGCAATTATAATCACAACGAATTAATTAAAGATAATTACTAGTATGTCGGATAATGATTTGTTCGTTAACTAAATTGCCAGGAATTTATCACATTTTATAGAAAAAAATCTTAAGGAGACGGTCTGCGAGAGAGAAAGAGGGACAGCCGGAGGAAATTTTCTAACGTCGTTTCTGGTCGTGCGTTCTTGTAAAATGAGACGTAAAAATAGAGAGAGAGAAAGAAAGAGAGCGTACGCGAGGAGTTTAGGGACGTAAAAGGAAGAAAAAAAGCGGAGCGGAAACTAGCGAAGGGAAGATCGAGCTGGGTCGTCGTCGTCGTCGTCGTCGTCGTCGGTGGTGAAGCAGGGCGGATCGACGACGACGACGGAGGCGGTGGCTAAAAAGTTGTGCTTGCTCGGCGAACTGCCGAGCCTGTCATTCGCACGCTTCCGCGAACGCCCTGGAACTGATTTAAAGACGAATGAAGGTCCACTCTCCTCGCGCGCGTCGAGCTCCGGGATTAAGAGAGCCGTTAGTTGCGCGCCGTTAATTGCACGACGAACGTCGCCCTTTGACCCGGGCCTTTGAAGGAGCCTGGTCGGCCGATGGAAATTAGAGTTGATGGTGATCGAGGATCGGTTTTTATACGAAAGACACATGCGGCTGGAGGATAGTAAGTAATTTTAGCGTAACGACGGGAGCAGTGTCTGATTTATGAGGTATAAGTCTTGCAGCATAGATCGTCGATAACGAAGACAGCTAATTTTCATTAATAAAAATTAAGGAACGATGATAACGATCTTCTCCGATCTTAATTTTAGCGACAAATACTCTTTGACTTATCTCCAGTCAATTTCCTGCCGTCTGAGATGGTCCTGCCGAGGTACCAATAATTTCAAGTTGCCAATTGCTGGAGGGAAATAATTATGCAAATTGAAACTCGTGCGCGAATTCTATTTTCCATCTTCTCTTGTAACATAATTCGTATTCTTCTGTATTGCGAAATTTACTGTTATATACGTGACAGCCGTACTCAATGGCAGCAAGAACTAACCGAATTATCGATAGAACGGCGGCGAAACAAGCGAGTGCCTCTCGCCTTTATTACAGCAAGACACCGTAGCGTTTTACATTCGTAAATTGTGGCACCGGCGAGTATTTTGCGCCGTGGAATATTGCAGTCGCGAGCCTGGCGCCGTTATTTGCATAGAATTCCGCGTGACCCGCGAAGAGCCGGGCGCGTTTCGCAAAAACACTGTCGGCCGGAGCCGCTGCAAAATGAGAAAACAGAATGAGAAACCGGTTCTACGCTTTCAGGCGGCTAAATGACGACCCCACCGTCGTAAGGAGGAGGTCCGTCATTAATGAAGTAAGAGCCTTTCATCCCTCGAGGCGCGGCGCGCGTTCGCCGGGGGCTGAAGCTCGCGCGTGGGCTTTTAATTAAATTCGTTCTTCCGCCGAGCGCAGCGGGGTAGGTACGCTTAAACGGCTTGCGAATACAAAGTCCGTATTTGGGATTACAAACAGTGTGCTCCCGTGCTACGCGCACGTCGATAAGTCGGAGCTATGTAAAAAAAAAAGGTAAAGAAAAAAATGACGTGCCAGGAATTTCAAGGGAACGCTGCGTGCCGGTCTGTAGGGCATAACGCTGCGTTGCAGCAAGGGGAACGACGAATTCGCCGGGGTCGTTTCTCCCCCCTTCGTAAAAATTTAAATAGTAATCTAATCACGTCGGGGATCATCCATTATTAAAATTGCACAACGAAGCCTCCGTCTCGCGGGAAGTTCCACGTGGAATCTACTTTAGCGGAGACTCAATTTATTAAAAGCGTCTGGCGTACCTCTGTCCGATGTCACGTGGATCCGGGATCCCACCAATTCCGGGGAATGCTCTCGCCTCATCGCGCACCCGGAAGTCCCGATCTATCCCGGTCTGCTGGCGGCGCCGACGGGGAAAGGCGACATTTCGAATATCTCGGGAACTCTCGCGTCGCGACGCGACGCACCGAGAATGCGGAGCGTCGAAGTGACGCGGCGCGTCGCTCGGATGCTCTCTTTCGGTGTCGGCGGCACACGAAAGTGGGAGGAGCGAGGGGGGGCACCCTTTCACCCGTTAAATTACGAAATATCCCACGGGAAATTCTTCAGCCCGTGCGCGCCGGAAGTTCGGGCACCATCCCGCACCTCGCACGGAACGGCCGCGCCACGTTGCGAACAACGAAGATAGATGACGCGGACTTTGGCGGCCGGATACTGTTCCGCGTCTTCTTATCGGGCGCATAAATCAACGATTCCATCCTGCCGCGTCTCATCCCTTCCCGCCGTGTCCCGCCGCTTTTCTCTTTTCGTCTCTAGAAGCGAGCGAGACCTCCTCGCCTGATCTTCGTCGCGCCCTCGATCTACACCTTCGACGATGATGAGGGTTTTGGCGTGTTTTCCCACCGCTCGTCGTGTCCTAAATTAGCGTCTTAGCCGCCGATAATGAGTTAACTTGTCGTTGATAATCGACGCGGCGATCAACGACCGCAAGTTTAGGCGACTGCACCGCGTTACAATGACATTATTCTACATCGTTAATATAGGATGAAATAAGGATGAAATAAGCTGTCGAATAAGTTTACGAGTAACTATGAAGATAATTGAGAGAACAAAAGATATTTTACATTTTACAATACACAAACGCGTAATGTTATTTTTCTCTTTCTAAAAAATTTATATATAGAAATTATTTGCTCGTATGCAGATATATTTAAGGGAACCTACTTTAGAACGCTAAAAAAGAGATGATTTTTGGGGATTTTTCTGAATACAAATAAAAAGGCTGATTTTTTCAAAACTTTAAGGATAATTTTATGAGCATTTAAAGAAATATAAAAAAATTTTCATTACAAAATAATGCTTTTAACAGGCAATTATTGATAGGCACCCGTCGTGCCGCGCCAACGGAGTTGTGTTCTTGTGTATGTACAGTGTAGCGGGCCCAATTGTCGCCTGAATCAAAAAAACCAAACAGATTTTAAATTTTAATGAAATTTTGTCCTAAATGAACTAAAAAATGATAAAAAGTATAAAAATATAAATTCTGTGGGACTTTGAAAAAAAAGTTACGATTTTCACGAAGAATTTCAATTTCTTAATGCAAAAGAAAATGGTTTAAATTTCACTTGTGCACACACATATATATATATATATTTAATGGGCTCTATTAATTTTATTTTTGACTATATGATGTTTGGTTTTCATTTTTATCTTAATAGTGCATATATTTTTAAATTAGTGACATATATATCTCAAAAGGACTTCCTTTAGGTATATTCATTATTTTATGACACACAAGACACCCTCAATATGCTTGTTCTGGGAAATTTTCATATATAAGGGATGTTCTTGTTTAGATGACAATTTTATACATTTGAATTATGTGTTCTTGAAAAGGACCCAAACCAAGGGTCGAAACGTCGTAATGATATTTATTTTGTAATAAATTTGGCCAGTTGTTGTCGATAATCGAATAATATGGTTTAAATTGACTTTTTATTCATGGTTGCGTTCAGCGGAAAAAGCAGCTTTGCAACTGTTGTAAAATTCTTTAATATGATTGGTTTATACACTTAGATCCAAGAGGAACCAAGGGGAACAACCAATCATATTAAAGAATTTTACAACAGTTGCAAAGCTGCTTTTTCTGCTAAACGCAGCCAATATTTTCAATTCATTTAGAACAAAATTTCATGAAAATTTAAAATCTATTTTGTTTTTTTATTCAGGCGAAAATTGAGCCCGTTATACTGTACACAGGGACACAACTCCGCTGGCGAGGCACGACAGGTGCCTATCAATAACTGCCTGTTAAAAGCATTTCGAAAATTTTTTTTATATTTCTTTAAATGCTCATTAAATTATCCTTAAAGTTTTGAAAAGATCAGCCTTTTTATATTTGTATTCAGAAAAATCCTAAAAAATCGCCTTCTTCTTTAGCGTTCTATATAAAGTAGGTTCCCCCCTTAATTTTTACAATAACAAACGCATAGAATTCAAACGTTTAGGATCTAAAAATTTATTTTAGGGAATACTTTTATTTTAATTAGATAAAAACACTTTGCAAGGCTTACTTATAATTTTGCGGCCGCAATAAGTAACTAACGACGTCTCATATAAATGCATTATTTGAATTGCGATAATTACTTTTACCGCTCGTCGTAGAACGGTGAAAAGAACGTTTTTTCATATCTGTGATGTGCGTATCTTCATTAAATACGCTCCTGCTACTCGGCGCATGCCGCAGAAAAATGTAAAAAATGTCGTGCTTTTCGTGCGATTTGCGAATGTAAAATGCGAAACTCGCGACTTACAGATACGAAGTAAGAAAAGTTCTTTCGCGATCATAGATGGACTGAAACAGCTCTCTCTTTCTTTTTCCCGCGGATGTCTATTATTCCTCTTCTGATGCACACAGAATCCGGAATTTTTCTCGCGATTGATTTATTATTCTCTGCACCGCGTTTACGTCGCGTGTCTTATTTTTCGGTGGAATCTAGATACCGTCGGGACAAAATTTATGTCATCGTGCGGCCGGGTGAAACACCCACAAACCGCACGACTATGGTGATATTTGAGCGAATTCCGCGACAGCCAGATATAACGCAACTTTATTTACGCCGCAGTCTGATATTTAATTAGCGTTTTCTTGCATAATGCCGAGCGACAGCGACTCGCGCAGACGGGAATTAAACTCTTTGACTGCCGCTAATTTGAATTCCTTCTTTGTGCATGAATTGCGTAATTCCCTATGAAAATAACTTAATGCGTTATTGAACCATAATACTCTCTTAAGGCACTTCAATTGTTTCTTTACACGAATTTACACATTTCCAATTTCTTAGCTTTAAAAAAACTCCGATATTTACACGTGATATCTTAAACCAAGACTTATTCACAAGCAATTTTATATTTATATTTTTTTACTATACTTTTAAAATTATATATATTATTTTATAACTTTGTTAGAGTATCAATACAAAAAGGAGAATTACCAGATTTTTTTAGTTCGCGCAACAAGTACAATACATCCCAGCGAACGTTTCGTTGTTTCCTGTCTTCGCGTCTCACGGGCGATACTGGTTTTGAGTGATCACCTAAACCGAGAGGGGTTGTCCCGACTGTCGCGTTCGAGATGAATCCCCAGGATTCGTTACGCTCTCCCGATTTCAACCCCTCTTTTCACCCCGGCCCGGCCGATTTATCCCCTTTAGTCGGGGTCTGAATCTCGCGGGATTCCCGCAAATTACCAGAATCTGCCTGGCGACGTTGACTTTCCTCGCGCAACAGATTTCAATTATCTCGATGAAAAGCGGTCGGGGATCGAGTGCGAAATTCGCGGATGACGAAAACGGATTCAGTTGTATCTGTAGTTCGCACACACAACACGCGGCGGGCGGATTCTATCTGCACTTCACGAAGAACGCGCGAAAATTGTCTCAGAAGTTGAATTTCGAAAGCGAGAAAGTTAGATTCCTGATACAGCTTTACGGTGAAATTATCGAAGTATTACTTGCACACGGAATTATTATAGGTAGTAATCCTTTGCGAGATTTATTTTTATAAAAAAGTATGATACGGATGTTATCTTGTCACATTTTGCATGTATATTCGCATCAGTATCGCTAGAGACTCGGTGCTCTCTCTTTTAGTTAGAATTTATCATCCATATTATTATCATGCAAGTTAAATATGAGTACCAAAGTGGAATACTAACCGACTCTACTTAGTCATTAGTACTTGGGCACTATTGTTGTCCCAAGAGCTTATTTTGAGAATGATACATCTCTCACATAGCATCGCGGCAAACAAACGGCGACTCGTTACGGGAGGTCCCAAAACCTCATTAGGACCTTCGTTAATCTTTCTCTTCCACTTATTATTTAGCGGATTAGAATTATTTGGCCGGATGTCTCCAACGAGGAAACGCCTCTTACAAACTTATCACGAAAAAAGATTGATAATGACAAATACTACGTTTACGCGAGTGTTACTTCTGTAGTAACTTACTCAAATTATTGAACCCGTTTACGCGGAGTGAATTATCGTAAGTTACGATAATTTGAGTAAGTTACTACAGAAGTAACGCCTCGCGTAAACGTAGTAATCGCCTCGTATTAATACGTAAAAAAATAGAAAGCTATCCGGAAGAAGGTGAGTCTCTCTCTTTCTTCGCGCAGTCGACTCTTCGCCCGTTGCGCAAATATTTGTGCGACTGAATTGCAACAGTCGGAAGTGCTATTTAAATTGCAGATGAAGCGCGCGCCAGTTCCGCGATTAGAGTTATTAAATTTGAGTGGTTAATTAAGCGAGAGCGCGGTCCACATCGCCACACGCCTTTACGTGCCTCTTCGAATGCGCGATAGAGTCGTTAATGAGTCGTGGGATCTTGAATTTCCGAGGGGAGTAATTTTGATAACGTCTTTATTGACCTCTCGCGAAAACCCGTAGTAAATCATCCGGGAGAACAGTAAACGTGTATGCGGACGCGGATAAAAATAGCGACGTCAAGTCTCCTGATAGCAGGCTTCTCTTTTGCAGCAGAGACAAGTAATATATAAAATTATTTATGTAGAGGATATCAGAGAGGATGTGATAGATATTTCTTATTTTATAACAACATATATATCGCGCATGGATCAGTTCTATTATTTAGCGCAGAAATTGTTGAACGCGTGCCACCGTTTATTGACAACGAGATGCGTGTGCTGTACGAGATCGGAAATCACAACGGCGGAAGAAATTTTTTATCCATCGTATTTGCAGAGCGCAATTGTATTTCGCCTGGTTCGTCGAAGGAAATGCGTTATTGGAAAGCTGCCACGCGATAGAAACTTTGTTGAAAACATCATTTAATATATGTCTTTTTATATATATATATATATATAAAGAATATGTCGAGAAGACGTGTAACAGCTGCGATAATTCCGTTTATTTTCCTAGCCTGGCAAGCGAAGTTTCCCGGGAGCTCAGCGGAGATCAGAGCACTTCAAGTTCGTGTTCCATATAATCCTCAAAATTATCATTAATAATTGTCATTTATGAGATATCACGTAATGCGTATTATTATTAAGCACCTGGTGTATCACGACACGAGTTGGCGAAAATTTTCGCTCGTCCGTATGATATTTGCGTAATATTCAAATTTGAAACTTCAAAGGGGAATTGGACGCGCGCGAAGCGCTCCTCGCTCGGCGATCTTTGTACGTAGCGGGAATTAAACGGCAATGTATGGGAAAGCAAATCTGTCGCCTTATGCAAACAAATTCTTACGTCGCACTTGTGCAGAAGCACCGGATGCAGGATGCATATTAAGGCTCGCGCGAAGTGCCTCATCTAAAACGTGCGCTGTTTAAAGGGACCTATGAATCGCTTTGAGGATGGCATTTCTTGCGGATGGTCTATTCCCGCGGAAGAGAGACGAATGGAGAGAGAAAGAGAGGGGAGAGAGAGAGAGAGAGAGAACGGGAAGGTGATCCGGAGCGTAATAATTCCGCGTCTGTTCTTATCGTCAAGCGCTCTCGTATTGCACGGTTATGCCACGAACATGCTGTTAGAATTTAATATTATATACGCGACGATAATTTAAGCGGGCTGAGCGAAACGTCTCTCGTGTCTTGCAACCTGTACACCTTAGACCTTAGACATTTTAGATTTATGAAATTCGGTATAAGAAATTCGTCGCGGTCTAAGCGTGATCGCTCGCAAAAAATCAGTCACAGAATTTATCCTAGGAGTCTCGAGTGGTGCAGACGTAACGTTGAAGAGGTCCCGAAGTACCTTGCCATCATCTTCTGACGGGCTTCGATAGCCCTTAATGGCGCTATACTTATGGAAATGTACTTCTGAATATGCATTGTAGTTTGCGTACATAATAGAGCCGTGGAATTCCAAGTGGAATTTAATTAAACGAACTACTACTATCTATGCATGTGTCCCTCCAATTAACGTCACATACCGGTCCGGATATTACTAAAATTCGATGGACTCGCGGCGAAACGACAAGTCGGGGAATCGCGCCCCCCGCGGAGCTTCTGCGGGAAAATTACTTCTTTGAACTGGCGCGAGGTCGGAAAGTTGGGTCGAGGGTCTCGACCAAGAGGGATTTCGCGTTACAAAGCCCAAGCTGTACACCACGCGCTTACATTTCAACTTATTCGTTGCGCGCGCGCACGAAGGTCTGCCGCGGAAGTTCAAAGGGAGTTTCGCGAACACCGTTCTCACCCCATCATTCCTCTACATGATGTCGGATAAGGTTTGCGTTACGGAAGCTGCAAGGATCCTCCCAGTGGCGATGGAATCCTGCGAGGTCTCTCGAAATCTTGCGCGGAGATCACGTGAGATAGCGTCACGCTTCACGCGTGCCCCTCTCTTCCGCCGGCATGATTTCACGCTGTAATCGCGACTGCATAATGTCTCGAGGACCCGGATAACGACTACGATAATGTTATTCGGTTGTAGGAGGACCCATGATGTGTTAGACTGCACAACGCGTTCTCAAGGTGTTGAAATGGGGTGGCCAATATCATATGTATGATACCATAGAAGAAAGAGAATGGTTTCAGATCTTATCCTACAACCGTAAGGGCTGTATTATTAAACTACGTTCTCTCAGCGTATCGATAGCTCGAAGCTAGGCGAGTTAATATCGTCTTGCTCTTTGGAAGCAAAAGAAAGGAAATGGTATACGCACAGATCTTATTATTAAACTCTATAACGTTTTCAACAATCGATAACTCGACGCAAGAACGGCCGATATTATCTTGTCTTTTAGATGCAGAAGAAGAAGAAAATGAATATTCGAAATACGCAAAAACGTGATAGGCTATCAAACTTTTGGTGAAGACATAGTCCAAGGCTGATACTCGGATTGCGCTTTATCGCTACTTATGAACTTTCGGACCGTCTATCTCTCACACGGTTTTACTTTCCGCATTCATTCCAATTTTCATCTCCTTCCAATTTCCATTACCGCTTTCATGCAGCCGACAATAACGAGCGTCGTGGAGCAACGGTAAAGATCTATGTCTCAAACAGTAATACAGTATATATGATATATGATATACAGTAGCCATGCTGGCGTCTCACCTTTTGCGTATTTTCTTTCTTTCTTTCTCATGTACATGTAATCTTATCATAGGCGTCCGCAGGGGGGGCCAAGAGGGGGCATTTGCCCCCTCCTGGAATCAGCAAAAAATTAAGCATTTGCTCTCCTTTTGAATAAAGGAAAGACAAAGTTGTGCTAACCTTGCCGATCTCTGCCCTAATCTATAGGATTATAATTTCAAAAGGTGTATAAATTTCAAATTATAAATATTCTAATTCTGGAAGTAATATTTTGACTCATGCCTCCTCCTGGAAAAAATCCTGCGGACGCCCTTGAATCTTATGTAATCTTGTTCGTACGCAATAAATTAAATTAAATTAAATTAAATATGCGTGCACTGCGTACATATCCTTTGTATGTACGCGGATGTAATTCGCGTGATCTCGTCAAGCGATTGTGCGCGTCGGTATCTTCAACGGCAAGATCGTCCTGTCTCACGCGACAGATTGAAGCTGTCAGCTACTACCGCGGTTACATCGATTCCCGATGATACTCACGGTATCATCTGACGCGTTACGTTTCGTGTATTAATTACCAGATTAACCGGTCGACGTGTAACAAGACCGACGTACTCTCAATCGCTACGGCGACAGGTTCCTTTTAACAAGACTCGCTCGTCGATTGTGTGACGTCGCGACGGAGTACGGACGCGTGTTTCCGACAAAGCTATGAGAGAAAGGCTCGTAGCCCTCTAATTATGAAACGTTGTTCGTGCCGGATCTTCAATTACACCTTAATTGGGATCGAATTGACTCGTCCGCGACAAACGGATTTCGAAGCGGAATTCGATGAATGGATGTGGACACGCGATCGAAAACTATGCGGCGTCCGCACAATTGGATTAATTTTTACCGGCTGTGCATTTTTTTGCGTGCCCTTTGGCAACGCGTGGTTACCGCACCAGCAATCGGAGACGCGATGACGTCGATTGTCGAGTTGATTGACACTCGTATTGATTAATCTCGAGTGTGTTGTGTTAATTGTGCAACTATGGATAAAAATATGCGGTGTGGGCAAAAACGCGCGTGAAGTACGGACAAATTCTCATCGTCACGATCACTTTCATTCAACGCACGAGTCTTCTTTTAGTGGTAATAACAACATGCTTTATATTATCTTATAGGGTGTCCCATTAAATTTTTCTAGATGGAGGCGTTTCGGAGATTTGAAGGTGATATTTGATTTTTTAAATGAAATTATATGATTTTTTAAATATAATATGATGCCTCTAGAGAGTTATTCTGCACATAAAAGAATTAAGATAAAGTTATCAAAAAATCAATAGTTTGCGAGACATTTTACATTTTATTTTGATATATTTTGACATAAAATATAAAATATAATATCATTAATAAAAGGCTCAAAAGATTAAAAAATCAATCAAGAAAAGAAGGGGCTTAAAGCCGCGGCTCTAAGCCCCTTTTTTTCTTGATTGATTTGATAAAATATCATGTAAATTATTCATTTATTGATAACTGTACTTTAATACTTTTATGCGTAGAATAGTAGGATGAATCAATTGGTGTAAAAAAAATACATGGTTGCTTTTAAAAAAAATTATCCAATTGTGCAGTTACATTTTTGAAAAGCAACTATGTGTTTTCTTTACACCAATTAATTCATCCTACTATTCTACGCATAAAAGTATTACGGTACAGTTATCAATAAATGAATAGTTTACATGATATTTTTATACTTCATGTCAAAATATATCAGAATAAAATGTAAAATATCTCGCAAACTATTGATTTTTTGATAACTTTACCTTAATACTTTTATGTGTAGAATAACTAGAGGCATTATGTTATCATATAATAAATTGTAAGACGACTTGACTGGCCATAGATGGTATTCTATTTATTACTACGTATCAACCATACGGATTGTGGTCCTCTACGAATATTAAATTTAATAATAATAATGCTAAAGCATCTATTAGATTCTCCCTCTCCCCCAACACCCTCCCATCACGAAAACTGTTCGAAAATTTGTTGCGAAAAATATTACCTCAGCCAGGATTTGAACCTGGACCTCCCTATATTCCGTGCGGACGTCGTAGCCAGTTCGACCACCGAGGCATGTGATAATATTTATCGCAACAAACGATGATGTTAAGAAAACGTATTATTTCGTGTGACACCATATTTTAGTCGAGGTGTATAATAACCAGAAACTTTAATTTTCCTAAATCGCCAGTAAATAATTAACACATAATAAATTGTAAGACTTGACTGGCCATAGATGGTATTCTCATCATATTATATATTCTCATCATATTATATTTAAAAAATCAAATAATTTCATTTAAAAAATCAAAGGTCACCTTCAAATCTCCGAAACGCCTCCACCTAGAAAAATTTCGTTTGACCCATCTTATGTCCCCCTCGAAGTCAAATAACTTTTGTATGAAATATTTTTCTCTACGACCGCTTCCTGCGAAGTTATCGTGGTGGTCAATTTAAATGGGACACCCTGTATATTTGGACAAACTACGGAGGATAATTATGAAATTTGTCCAATAACAATAACATTTATAACGTCCAAGAATGAAAAATTCTAAAGAACGATGAGAATTTGTCCCTACGTCACGCGCGTTTTTGCCCGTGTGCCTTCAATAAATTATAAAAAATCAAACTGACATCTGCATTCACAAATTACTGGTGCATATAAATAACATGTAAATAAAATAAATAGAAAGAATTTTTAGAATAAATTATATTTCAAATTTAATTAAAAACGAATACATTACTATCTGGATCAATCTTATATAATTTTACGTGTTTTATTTCACATAAATTGCATTTCTATTAAATGTATACACTCGGAAATTCGAGTGATAAAAATACTTTCGCATTTATCCAGAGAAAATACAAAATGCTACAAAAACTAAGTAGCATCGGAAAAACATCAAACCACATAAAAAATAAACCATCCGAAAGACAGCAGAGACCGCAAAAGCCATTCGTTGATGAATCCAAACGAATAACAATGTCGCAAGCGAAACGGAAATATCCCTATCTCTCGAGGACTGGAAAAAGGATCAAGCCGTGGGTAGAGACACCTGCAATTTGATGAAAGCACCGAGTCTCGGTCACAGAAAGGCCGATCCGTGTAAATAGAAAGCAAGAGGAGGGTCGGACGAGTGAGGATCGCCGATGGCAACGGCAACCGCGAAAATAACCCGAAGACAAATCAAATCTTCGATCTCGAAGGGATTTACGCGACTGGGAACACGCGCGATTTTCGACTCTCGCGACTCTCTCTATACACGGAATAATAAAAGCCGTCAATGCCCGTTTGCTCGGAGTGTCGGTCGATGAGGAAAAATGAACGGAGAAAATCGTTGGGCGAGTAATTACGCGCCGTGGGGACGGGAACGAAATTCCCGGTAATGAGAAATTCTCGTTTTCCCCAGCGTGAAAACGACGGCTGTTTATTTTTATAAATGAAGTCGGCTCGCGAAAGTAAAAGAGCGGAGAGGATGAAAGATAAAGAGAGAGGGCGAGAGAGAGAGAGAGAAGTGCGCGATAGAAAATTAGACACGTTTACACGCCCAGCTAGATGCAGCAAACAACGCGATCTTGTTGTTTCCCTTTGGCTCTTTCGTTTCTTTCATTTTGTCAATTTTCGATACCGCGATTTCACGTGCCGAATGATTGGGCGTTCGCTCGTGATTTATTCTATTTCGAAATACTGGCGTCCGCCGTAACTGCAGTCGAGAATGCGAAACCAATTTGCACGCAATTCCTCCGGGAGGGAAAAAAAAATAATAATAAAGTTTTGTTTTTTCGTATTCAAATCGAACCCGCGTATGTTTCGGCGGTAAAGCCCGTTCCGAAAATACGATTCCATGCAGACGGTTGTTGTATGTACTTATATTTTGCTAATGGGTAATTGGCAGTAATACACGCCGTAGTGGTCAGACACAGAACTTCAAATTAAGTGAAATACCATATCGATGATTCTCTCTCTCTCTCTCTTCTAATTTTGTACTTTTGGGCTATCACCCTGGTATAATAAAAATACGCTCTATCTCTATCTCTATCTATCTTCGAATATAAATAAAAAAAATTTGCACAGTGCTTCCTTATCAATTTAAAGAGGGTCAAATTATTAGTTGGT
>NJRL01000018.1:148409-167275 GCA_003063815.1 Aphaenogaster rudis
ATTGTGGTCATCTACGAGTAACAAATTTTAACATTAATGCTAAAGCATCTATATGATTCTCCCCCCTCCCCCAACACCCTCCCATCACGAAAACGTGTCGTTTTTCCGTAAGAACCAATCCTCGCGTCGCTTTTTGCTGCGCGGCAAGCGTTTCACATAAAACATGGAAAAACTTGCCACGAAAAGTCTTTTGCATAATCAGCATTACGAATAATGTCATTTTAGATAATTTTTAGATAAGATGATATACATTTTTTATCTAAGATAAAGATAAATATACTTTGTATTTTTTCATCTAGCTAAAGATAAAGATGATCCATTTCTTCATCTAGATGATCATCTAGATAATTTTATCTAGATACCGGCAAACACTGATTACGAGGAACAAAAATTCTCATTGCAGAAATTTATAATCGCTACACGGAAGAAACGATAAGGTTGCCACAACCACAATAATAGTAATATTTGGTACAGCCACGTCCTGTGGTTGTCACATTCACATTAATGTGAAAGCAACTATATGCATTTGGTACAGGAAACATAGTGAATGTTGAGACAAACATATATAGATGCACTACACAAAACAATGTGAATGTGACAACCACAGGACGTGACTGTACCAAATATTACTATTATTGTGGTTGTGGCTACTTTATCGTTCTTTCGGTGTACGTTTTAATTCTGATATATCTTATATACCCAACATATTTTAAATATTCAATTGTCCATTAGAATCGTGTATGCGAGAGAAATATAATTATAGATTTCATTTTTGTAATCGCAAAAAGATCACGGGAAAAAAGGAACTTTTTCTTTAAGATTCATTTAAAAACGTTCTATATCCATTCAATCTTTAAAGCTACAAATTGAGGTGCAATTTATGAAGTTCACTTTACACCGTAGCTTTTAAGAAAGTTCGATGTATAAAGGCGCGCCGTTACTTATTTAAGACTGATTCGAAACATTCTACTTTTATCGCAATTTCCAATTTATAGTTTTTTGTGCTGCCAGGAAAAATATCAGGCAAGTTTACAATCGATAATGCCGCGACGTAAAATAGTTACAACTCGCGGCCTTAATAATTCCGGGATTATTTCGAAATTTGCCGTGAGCTATTTCCAACTTCATCGGCAAAATTCTGTACCGGAAAAAAATAATGCATCAACAGAGCCAAGTATTGGTAATACCCGAGAAAAAACTGGTGCATTAATCGCCCGTTAAAAAGTTTTTTTTTGCAGCAACGAACGCGAGTCCTTTCATTCCGTGTCTTTTATGCTCGGCCGTTCTTCTGCGCTTCTGCCTCCTTTCCACATCATCGTAACGCTCACAACGATATATCGTTTCTAAGGCTGGAACACGGTATATCGTGAAACATAAGAGGACGAGGGGAACGGAGGAGAGAAAGGGGTCAGCAGCGAAGCAACGAGATTTACACAAGACCCCCCCCTTTACTTTATTCCGCCTTGCCGTTTATGAATTATGAAATCATTTCAAACGTCGCGTCGCGTTTCGCAGTCGCGCATTAAAGCAGAAATATTCCTTTTTCCACAATTACGCTTCATAAGGTCCTGCGCGCGATAATGTCCCGTAAAGTGCCCTTTCACGTAATGGGAGTCAGCGTGTAACCGCGGTCTCGCGAGAAATTGCTCTCGCTTCGTGTCCTTTGAAATTAATTTTTCCGCTGAAATTAATTTTCGAAATTAATCCCTTTTCTTTATGACGTTCCGTGGCATTCCGAAATTATATGCATTCACTTAAGCCGTGGAAAATACGCGCTAGCTAAAGATCTCTTGGAGATTTTCTACAATTCGCGGTATGTCAAGCTCGAAATGCTTTCGAGGATATTTCGACATTAAGAATTTGATATTAGTATTTATATTAAATAGCGATTAAGAATTCGCGCTCGTGAGAAACGCTCGTCATTTTTCGATGATTGCGATTCTTGGTTAATTTTTCCATCGTGACTATTATTCGAAGGGAGAAATTACGCAGAATTCGCCGCGGAATAGTTACGGCAATTGTGCGCTTCTTACTTTACTTACTTCGCGCCGCTAAATTTCCTCCCTTGCTATTTCGCCTCGAAAGCGAAGTCGAGCAGCGAAGTGCACCCTCGAAGATATTCGCTGTCATTATTCTAACGACGGCATAAGTGACACTCGAGCCGGCCGTTTATATAGTTTCACGCGGCCGATTACCCGACGTTCGGATTCGTGCTTATTCCAAAAGCTTCTACGTCAGAAGGAGAACAGAAAAGAGCAACACGCTCTCGATAGGAAAAAAGCTTAATCAAATTATCAGAACTTCTGTTCAGCCGCGAATAATGACAGAATAATGACCGGTCCTTACGAGCGAAAAAAAAGAAGACAACCGAAGGTGGACGGGAAACGAGGCGGCGAGAAAGGAGGACTAGGGCTCGTCGAGGACGGGGATGGGGGTGAAAAAGGCGCTGGGCACAGACCCACAGAAGGAATAAACGAGAGCGACAGATCGCGCCAGAGTAGTTTCGTCGCAAGATGGGTAAACTTTCAGTTGGAGAGAAGCAGTTTCGCTGTGTTTCCTTTTTTACGCGGCCCTCAATCCCCCTGTCCAACCCGTTTCGTTCTTTTTCCGCACTGGCGGCTCCTCGCGTCCCCTTCGTGGTCGCCGCGCGGCCACAATATCGCGATATTGCGAAGGTACGGAAAAAACGTACACAGCTTGCGTTTTGCCTTGTGTCTGACCCGTTATGCTCCGAGACCGTTGTCCGCTCTTCTTGGAGAAGAAAGATAATGTCGCTAATATCAGGATAATATCACTCAGATAACAAGCATGTCTAAAAAGACATCTTTTTTAAAGTCTTTAAGACTTTACCAAAAGACTTCTTTAAAGATGTTTTCAGGACTTTTGGAAAAGATGTCTGAAACTTATCTTTTGTAAGACATTTTTGAAGTATGTATTATAGCTATTTACGTTACCATAATAGTTACTGATTTAAATGTATTATATATGATATGACCAATTTTTGAATGTAACATAGTCTATAAAAATTATTGTGTAACATATAATGTATGTAATATATAATGTATATAATTATGTAATATAGTCTATAAGAGTAATTAATTAAAATTTAACACTCCAATACGTTCTCCTGATATTTAGTCGATTTTCAAGACTTTTAATTTTCGCGATTTAAAATCCGAATTCTTGGAAATTTCGGAAAATTCTTGGAATTTTAGATAGAGCAACCTCCTTGCCGATTATGTTCTTCTGATACTTTGTTGATTTTTGAGATTTTTTATTTTAACGACTTGGAATCCCGAATTCTCGGAATTGCAATTGTTAGAATTGTAGGAAATTTTTAGAAAATTCTCGGAATTCTCTTTGAATTTTCATCAATTTAGTGAATGGGAAGAGGTATGGAGGGATATGTATAAGACAATTGTTTCGTATTAAGGCGGCGCCAGACGACATGGCAAATGTACGCCAACATTGGCGAATACATTGGCTACCAATGGATATCAATGGATATCAATGGATATCAAGTAGATATCAATATGCATATATGGCCAGTATTGGCCCAGCATTGGTAGTCAATGCATTCGCCAACGACGTTGGCGTACATTTGCCATGACGTTTGGCGCCGCTTTTAGTAACGTACGTTCTATTATATCTTAAAAAATTACAAAATATCATACATTATCAATGTGATACATGTATAGTTACATATACATACGTAAATATTCTGCCTTTTAATAATAACTAAATAAAATTTCGGATAAATGAATATTACATTATCATTACAAAATTATATATCTTTATATTATGTGTTTTTGAGATATAATGTTATATAATGTTACATGCATTCATACATACATATATAATCCTTTCGCCTATTAACAATAATTATATAAAATTTTATAAAAGATAACGCAACATGAAATTTCGAAAATGATAAATATATGTATGACTGTTAAACATTGAAATATATATTAAATATTAAAGTTATTACGTTTACGCTTTTCAAAATAAATTTCACAGCAATCTTTTTTCGCCGCTCTTCATAAAAACAACATTTAGGAAAACAACGAGAGAATTTAATGAAATTTTTTATGAAGATTATTCTTTACTAAAAGGATCTCAATTCTTGCTGCTTACATCATAATCTCTACGGAATATTTCGATAATATGCCCTTCTAATTGTTCAACATTATTATCACGAGTAAATCATAATGTATAAACGAATCGTCGTTATTACAAGTGAAATTGATGATAAATTCCTCGCGGAACAAAGTTCGATCGATGTGGATATGAATACATCATTAATCGCGGATTCGATATATATTTTCTAAAATACATATATTTTCGAAGTCAAATTCGCTTGAATCCATATCGGTGTCAAATAAATTCACACGCGCATACACATGGCTGGTTATTTAATACACGATAAGCATGCGTACATACATAATAACAAACTATTTCGCCTGATTAAATCGCAATTAGCGCAAGGCGTTTACCTTCGACATGCAAAATGCAGCGCCGCATAATATTAGCAATGCTCGGAGCACCTGTCGGAGGTAATTCCAGGCACAAGTGCTACAGACGCGCAGTCAATCTTGGCCTCATCCCTGACTTACGTCAACGTCAACCCCCTTACCTCCTTTCGCCCCTCGACCAAGTCTCTCTCTCTCCCCCTCTGTCTCTCTTTCGCGAATCCCTCCGGGCTGTTTCCCCTGAATAATACCGGTCGGGATGATAGAACAGACTGGGTGAATATCGATAGAGCTTAACCCAGCAATCAGGCGGTAGTTTCCTCCGAATGGAACTCTCCGAATATCTGACGAGGCAGCGAAGAGCCCCATTCGACGCTCTAAAGAAGCGTGAAAAGCCGCAGCGTCGTGTATTTCGGCTCTCGGGATTTATGGCGGAAATGATGAGGTGATTTTGTATCGAGGTAAAATCGAGGGAGCCAATTGTGTGAAATCTTTGAATAAATTATCTTGTGATGTCTGACAATAAAATTAATTATTATAACGCGTTTTAAATTACCACTCTTATCCTTTTTCTTGTCAATATTTTTTATCGTAACTATTAATTTTCCATTCTTAAGACATTGTTACATATTGTCATGATAACAAATTAATATCTCTTTAACGTTAATCTTTTATGAAAAGATAATTTACACAAGCAAAAGTGCGCAGAATAATAATCTGTTTCGTTGTAATGTCATCTTACAACCGCTAATATATACGTTATTGAATGTTTCATCTATTCGAAGCTAATTAGTGATAAATTGAGAATTTACAGAGGATATATGATAGGATTTTACGTTAATGTCCCATGGTTTTAGCAATCTCAAATATACGTTCTACCAATTGCGCAACCGCTTTAACAGTGTTTACGAACATAATTAATTATTGCCGAATGTCTGAACAAACACGATTGATAATTATCATCTGGTGATTCCGCGTATGGAAATTTTATATAGGTACACATTACACAATCTGTAATAGTATCGCGTACAAAGAAGCAGATGCTTAATTAATCGTCTGAAAATTTTTACAGTGTTTTTAATTATGAATAAGCAGTATGCACATAAAAAATAATGCAGATACTTATTTTATAATATAATCGCCCATAGTATCTTAATTACTGAAAATTTTTTATAACTTTATTGATAACTTATTTTATTATTATTTTAATATACTCATTTTATTATTATTTTAATATATCGATTTTAAAAGTTATTATTGCGTAGTAATGAAAAACTGACAGATTAAATTTGAAAATGACGTAAATAGCACTGTTTATTTGTAATAATTATCTATGCATTATATAACATATAGCACCTATTATTTTTCACAAATCAAACCAATTTATAATAATTTACAATAATGAAACATTCGCCGATATATAAATTACAGTCCAAACTAAATCAATGCAAAATAATTGTAATCAAATTTCTATCGAAAAAAATTTACTCTCTCTTCATCGTACAATTAAAAATTTTTATAAAACTTTAAAATTTCTGTTAAACGAAGTTTCGCGCATTGGTCAATTGGTCGGGTAAATAAAGCGCCGGAGAAAATTCGAGACAATAATATCTGCGTCTGTATTCCGCGCGACTTTCTCACGCTCACTTTTGGTGCGAGCAATTTTTCAGACGAGAACGCAATCGCGATGGAACGGAAAGGAGTGGATAAAATAACACGTGCCAGGAAAATGCCAGAGAGACGTTTGCCACGAGAAAGATAGAAAGAGTGAGAAAGAAGCAACGGTGGGTGTCGGAGGACAGGGTCGGATATCGGCTGGCGGGACGGATCGGTTAGGGAGGAGGAGAGATCGATTTGCGAAAACGAGATTTGCGCGTTTGATTTGCGGGTTGGGGCAGCCGCCGGGTCGATCACGGATACAGCTATGAAAAAGTAAAGCTTATCCAATTCGATGCCCGATCCGACGTGGATTCGCGCCACGAATCATGAACTCATCCGGATGATTTAATCCTGCTTAGATGGAGCGTGTAACGAGAGACAAGGGCGAACGCGTGATTAGCTATCATTAAGTAAGCATTATTCGACGTTGCTCGTTCGCCGAACGTGTATCGGCATCCCTCATTCTTATTAGCAATTTTCTGTCAACTTCATGGTTGCTAAAGAATTCCGAATTTTGAGTTTTTTCTTTATGGATACTTTAAGAACGTCTTGATGTTAGAAATATAATAATCTATTAAATGCAGGTGTTCACCCGGTAGACTTGAATTTAATTATCACCTGACGTTTCAATCAGCGTGAATCCAAATTCGAATCTTAAGAATAAGCTCTCTAATTTCTTGGAGATGCCGGTATTGCACCAACATATATTGTTTCATCGATATACGCTGAAGATGGCTCAAAACGCAGCCGAAACGTACGCTTTTTAAGATTATGTGAATTGTTTTAAGACTAAACAAATATACCATCGTTTTAAGAATATGTTTTATTGGTCTTTAAGAATTTTAAAATATACCATTGAATTGTAATTGCGCACTAATTACCGCGCTGTACTCTCATTGCCTTATTGTTCTTTATATTTTTCAATATTGAGAGTCTTATATTGTTATTTTTATTGAATTCCGAATTTGTTGGTCAAAATATAGTTTCGTTAATTTCGGACATTTATTTAAATATGCGCTTTCGAATCATTTGCTCACTGTCTCGTGAATTTACCTACTTATTTTATCTTCATACATAAAGAGGTTAAAAATACAGGTATAGATCTGAAAAGCCGCGAATAGAAATCTGAATATAATTTTGTAAATGGCATTTATATGACGCCATTGATTCGCGCATAAAAATAATTATTCATATAATACTCACTCCATTTAATGTTATTTCGGATGTGCGGAATTGTTTTTTAATTTAACACAATAAAGAGAAATAGCGATATTGGGCGAGTTATTAAAAAATATGATACCATTTGTGCGGCGTAAAGTAATATACCTATGATGGTCCTATTCGATTGATCTTCGCTAATTTAAATACGGTAGATACGAATATGGAATAATAAATCCAATTCCAGTTGATGCGATACGATTTCAAACCGAATGGCGATTTCGCAAAATGATTTCATTTTGTGTCGAATAAAGCATCACGAATATCGACAACGACGGCTGGCGAAAATCGCGCGAAAAATACCGGTTTTTTTTCATGCGTCTCTCGATACGTTTTCGCTGTCGTTATTATTTTCAACGTTAAAATATTTACATTTCTTAAATATCGTTAATATCGTAATCAAGATTTCTCAATAGAGTTACTGCAGTATGAGATTAATTTGATTTCAATATAAGTAAATATTATAAAAATAATATGTAAATAATATATAAATGTAAATATATATAATATTAAATAAAAATAACAATATAAAAAAGATTCTCAATATTGAAAAATATAAAAAACAATAAGGCAATGAGAGTACAGCGCGGTAATTAGTGGAAATGACGACGTATTTTCAAGTTCTGAACTTTTATTTAATTGTAATGAATGGTTGCAATTTCGGCCGCTCTAGGTGAGTTTTTTCTTTATGGATACTTTAAGAATGTCTTGATGTTAGAAATATAAATCTATTAAATACAAGTGTTCACCCGGTAGACTTGAATTTAATTATCACCTGACGTTCCAATCAGTGTGAATCCAAATTCGAATCTTAAGAATAAGCTCTCTTGGAGCTGTCTCTTATACACATCTAGATGTGTATAAGAGACAGGCTGTACTCTCATTGCCTTATTGTTCTTTATATTTTTCAATATTGAGAGTCTTATATAGATGTGTATAAGAGACAGTTAGTGCGCAATTACAATTACAAGTTTTTAAGACTTGACAAATATACCATCGTTTTAAGAATATGTTTTTTTTTATTGGTCTTTAATTTTTTTAAAATATACCATTGAATTGTAATTGCGCACTAATTACCGCGCTATACTCTCATTGCCTTATTGTTTTTTATATTTTATAATATTAAATTATTATAAATATATAAATATATATATAATATTAAATTATTATAAATATATATAAATTTATGTAATAAATATATAAATATAAATAAATATATAAGTGATTATATAACTTATTTACAAAATAATTTTGATTTTATGTTAAATTCTTTACATTTCGCAACCATATATAAATATTTATGCGCACGGCAATATCTAAATAAAATTATCAAGAACGTGAGATATGCAGAAATTAAGTGAAATTTTTCTCTTTTTTATACGCGAGTTATAAATTACAAATACTCGTGGAATTTCAGCGATATTTTGACAAAGCTGTAGCGGGATTCCCATCAATTGTGTAAGGCCAAATATTGTAACCTTTGCAAATCCATGAAATCGAACGGGGATTACATGGATTGGCGCGCGGCGTTTTATTTCGATGATACAGCATGAATGTGTGTATGTCTGTGTGTGTGCGTGTGTGTGTGTGTGTGTGTAAAAAGGGAAAAGATTCCTGCGAAATTCGACCAGGGTATCGAATCCAATCGCGATTCCAGGAGATGATTTAATTCCGTCCTAAACAACGTGTATCGAATGTAGCGCGGCCGGCGAAAATCGTTCCGCGCGAAAGTCACCTATTTATAGCTAAACGTTGTTATCGGGCAACGCTGTTACGATATATCAAGATAACGTCGTGTAATTCATGTTGTTACGTGGCTCGACATTACGTGTCGTGGTATAAAGCTGCCGCTCTAACAGGGACCGTCAGAATTTAGAACGCGCCTCCGCGCGTGTATTAATAGTAACGGAACACGCACCTCTCGTATATAACTATATTAATTTTCTGTCCCTTAATGAATCCTTTGTCCCCTGTATATTTAGCACTTGGGCGCAATTTGGATTATACGAGCGTCGCGCTTCCCGCGATGTAAACGTCGGCGGGTTAGTCCGCGAAAAGGATTTTTACGCAAAAGCAATAACATCTCCGCGAATGCAATAACGTTCAGCCAGCCACCTTAACATGGATTTTCCGCGTATGCAAAGGTAGTTTTTGTTCGCCTTTCCACTCGTTCCTCGCGGCCGCGTTATATCCGCGCGTAAAAGAGAACGCATGCGAATTACATGCGGGTGCAGTAAAATGCGAGCGGTGTGCGTAATGTTTTTTTATTGGGACGCGCACGCGGACCAGATATACGGGCATTGTTTCCCTCGAGGCTAGATCCACGCTCCGCGCCCGGAAACTCTATATTTTTTCCCGCGATTATAAATTCTCCCCTGAATTTGGAGCGGATCCTTCATTAGCGCAAATTTGGCCGAGAGCCGTTCTCTCTGTCTCTCTCTCTCGAAATTGCGCGTCTTGGCCATTGAGCCGCCAAATTAGAATCCTAGAGGTGGAGTCCACTTGAAATTAAACGAGAGGCAAGATCTTGCCTTTTCAGTCGCGTCTCCGGGACTCAATTCGCCAAAGGGTTCTTTGAGCATAAATTTGATGAAATAAGATCGCCAGGTGAAATTGAAATGATGTTGCGACGAAAAATATTTTTTAAAAATACAGGTGGGCTTATATAAACGTGCTACAGAATTATTTCAACTTCCATAACTTATTTTAATGCGATCCTTCTCAGAAATTCGCTCTGTAAAAATCTTATCACGCGTGTGATCGTGACGCGGTGCACGCGGAAAGATTTCATAAGATTTCGAAATCTCGACGAGACGTTTCGCGAATTTCGTTTGTCTTTTCGAGGGAGAGAGAATTTAGCGACTCGCTAAATTTTCTCTAGAGCCTGGCGTTCCTCGCGCGAAATCGCGGAACGTGTCACTATGAAATTCGCAATCCTCGTCATAACGCTCGTTCGCCGGCCGATTTATGCGCGCTCTCGGGATAACAGATTTCGTGATAAACCCCCCCTTCCCTGGTACTTGTGTATCTCGAAAATTCCGCCGAGTTCCTTGTCGCGTCTCGTCGTAACGTAGATCTCGCTTCTGCTTTTAGCTTAGAAAACGCTCGCTATTTTCCGACAAGAGCTCCGCTTTCGCTCTCGTCGTCCGCGAAAGTAACGACTTACGTGATTTTCCATTAGTTAAGCCCCAAGTGCGTATCCCGGCGAGAGGGGAAACTTGCCGCACTCGCGCGGCGACCTATCGCCTTATCCGTTATACCTCCTATTTTATATACCAGGGCGTGAGGGTTTTAAAATTCACAGCTGATCTTAAAGTCGAGAACGGCGGACGAGGGCGGGTGGGAGTGGAGGATTTTCATTGGCCGTAAATTTACCGACGTTTCCCGCGGTACACGTGAAAAATCACTATAGCCGTGCGGAGGCTGCTGATGCGCCATGAAAATGAGAGCGGGCCGGTTAGCTGGAGCGCTGGTCGCGAAAGGGCGAAAACAACATTTTATTTGCCATAAAATCGATTCGCGATAGCGCTCGCGCGCGATTTCGAGGGACAGAAGCGCTGACTCAAACCAACGCGCGCGAAGCAGCAGAACAATGAAACGCTTTATTTGTTATAAATTCGAATTGGATCAGTGATTCGCAATCTTCCGCGCGTATCTCTCGCGCGATCGCGTCCGCAAAGAGTTCGCGAAATTCCTCCGGGAGACTTCTCCGGGATAATACGGGACAGGCCGGCCGGAAAAGCACTCGAAACGAATGCGAAGTGCTATAAAAGGACTTGTAACACTATAGCATGCTAAACGATAATAATAACAGTGAATCGCTGAAGGAGAGCAATATAAATTTCTGATCATGATTATTATTATATATAGCGTCAGCAGAAAATATAAATTACGATTGTTTTTAATAAAAATGGTTGTTTTTAATATATCAGTATCAATATATATTTTATTTATCCCTTCACCGTAAAAATCATATTCTACGTTATACACAGAAAAAAAATGCTGTTGCTTCAATTAAACGTCTACGTCACGGGCTGCCATAAATAGTTCATTCAATTGTATTATGATTGAACCAAATATCTAGATTATTCTTTTAATGATGTAAATATTTGGTCCAATCATAATACAATTGAATGAACTATTTATGTTTGTGGCAGCCCGTGACGTAGACGTTTAATTGAAGCAACAGCATTTTTTTTCAGTGTAGAATAATCCGATAAACTACAGAATATCTCTCACTAAAATAAGCGCCAAGTATATATCATAAAGGTGAGAGGATTTTCCTTTAATAGGTAGTAGAATGAAATATTCTAGTTCATTAGAATATACCTCTAATGTGAATTCGAAGTCTGCCCGAAGGCCAACCTAACCAACTTCTGGGACAAGTTCTCTAATCAAATCTTGCTTGAGAACTGTCAATCTCCGCATTGAATTTATTTTTTCGTCTACAGCAAACAATCAAACATGCGATACATTTCAACACAAAGCAGCATAATATCCCACTCAACAATGTAACTGTAATATAACACGCCTGTGATACTTATGTGATACTCACACTTACATACTTTCACAAGAATTCCAATTCGTACTTATTCTCAAAATGTCTGATTAATTCAAATAAATTATGTTGAAGCAGCCACTCTTTCACTTCTCCCATTTTTTAAGAACAGCACTATAAGTTATGTATCACGTATCGCCGTATATCTGATACTGCAGCGCGGGCAATACCGGGTTAACCAATCACCGAAGTAGTATTTTAGAATATTTTTTTTATTTCAGAAACTATTCTTAACAAGAGACTTTTAAAGGGGAATATTTTGAATTTTTTAGAATATTCGATTACCGGAAAGCTTTAGAGGGTTTTGTTCTAAAATCAAGAATATGATTTTTTCGGTGTTTGTTTATATTGACTTGAAATCACTAAATGCTGATCGAAAAAGTACGGCCCAATTAAACATGCTCGCTAGACATGCTTAAAAGGACTTGTCACACTATAGCATGCTAAACGATAATAATAATAGTGAATGGCTGGGGGAGAGCAATATAAATTTCTGATCATCATTATTAATATTACATAGCGTCAGCAGGAAATATAAATTATACGATTATTCCCAATAAAAATGTTTTTTTTTAATATATGGTCAGTATCAATATACATTTTATTTATCCTTTTGTTTATATTGACCTGAAATCACTAAAATGCTGATCGAAAAAGTACGGATCATCAAACATGCTCGCCAAATTAATGTGATTTTCTTCGCCACGAATTATGGATTATTTTTGGACTGGAAATTTTCGCGTTTCGGAGATGTGTCTCTCGCAAATCTACAGTGATCTTGTTTTTTTGTCTTGGAGTGGCTACCAAGTAGCTTCGCAGCATCACTCCGTCGCCGTCTGTTTGTAAACCATTAGCGACCAAGAGTTGGGGGGCTAATCGCGCAGACGACGGTTTCCCAGTCCTTCATCAACGCGTCTCTATCTCTGCCCTTTTCTTTCCTACATCCTACTTACGTCTGGTATCTCTATTTATCTTCTTCTTTCGCATCTACTTCCATCCGCCATTTCCTACGAGATTTCTCGCAAGAATGCATGCGGCGTTCTTGAGATTTGACTTTCAAGAATTTATACTTGCGTTTATACAGGGTGGCCCACATAACTCTTAACAGCTTGATATTTCGGAAACTATGGATTTTAGAAAAAAATGTTCAGACAAAAGTTGTAGGGTTTAAAAAGACGCATTTAATGACAGTATTAGTTTGACCATAAGTGGTGTTGCCAAAGTCAGGTTAAGGTAGGGTTGCCATCCGTCCTCTTTTCCCCGGACATCGTCCTCTTTTTTTAGGATGTCCGGGGACGTCCGGGGGGATTTTTAAAATGTGTCCGGGGTAATTATAAATGTCCGGGATTTAAGGTTTAAGAAAATTTCTAAATATTTTAGATTTAATTAACCACATCATATTCAATCACTTTAATTTACTAATAAAAAACAATAGTTTGGTGCTGATTTGGTTCTTTAATATATTTTATAATTATTTGTTATTTTATATTGATATTTTAAAAATACGAATGGCAATATAGCACGTAGGTACAATAAGGTAGATACTTAATAATAAAACTTCTTTTAAATTAAAAACATGTTTGATTTATTCATTTTATAAGTACTATTGAAAACGAGATGTGAAATAATTATTCATTTATTGTTTATTATAACCAATTTGCTAACCTATTCGCATTTTTGTATGCGTTTGGGGTTGCAAGCGAAATGTCCGGGGTTTTTGGCTTATAAGTTCTAGTTTTAAAATTTTTATTATGGTAACCCTAGGTTAATGTCAACTTTATTTTTTTTAATGGAATCATTTGTATCTCGTGAGTGTTTTATTTTGAATTTTTGATGTTTAATTATTGTATAATAAATATCGGAAAATATGTAACTCTTACGAATTTTCGCAATATAAATGCATTTTTATGCTTTATATTACATACAATATCTACAAATATTAACATGCATATTCTAATAATTTTTTACTGTACTATATACAGATTTCATTTTTACAATACCATATACTGTCCCATGACTCGAGGTCCATACATTAGGGGCGTGTTATTGAAGTCATTTAGAGTTGAAATTGTTTAACAAACATATGTCCGTAAATGCTTCCTAACAGAACCATTCATTATTATAATAAATATTCACATCAACTTTCAATGGTTGTAGTTCTGTTAGGAAGCATTTATGGACATATGTTTATTAAACAATTTCAATTCTAAATGACTCCAATAACACGCCCCTAATGTATGGACCTCGAGTCATGGGACACCCTGTATAATTTTTACACTCTTTGACTGTCACATTCAGGAAGATATGTGTATTCTGCGGCTTATTCTTTTTGTCGAAGAAAACTCACGATCCGATACTTCCGATACTGTCTTATGGCCGCCCGGAGAAGGCTGCCGCGTCGTTTGCGATTTTAATGTTCCTCGTGTTGCCGGCGGGTTGCGCCCGGCTCAATGTATATCCCTTTAAACAGCCGCCGTATCCTTTCGCCGCCCCGCCACAATGCACACCTCGCCGCGTTTCACTCCCCACGTTGCGAGACCGATCGCACAAATCCCGGGGACCAACGTCGGAGTCCGCCGTCGAAAGCCCGGGGATGAATTTCCAAGTCCGATAACATCAATTTTTCATACGGATCGTCGCCACGTCGTCGACCAACCCCCGCGTATCTTCGGCCGGCTCTCGATATATCTCTGCAGAACCGGTTACCAACACTCTGCCGAGCCCACCCCTTCCGGAACCGCCTGCCCCGCAGAGGATGCGGGAGATCTGCGCTTGGTGCACCGGCGAAGATGAGCTTCGTTCCGGGATGAGCGTGAGGAACACGGAAGGATTAGAGCGCGAGAACGTGAAGGGACAGCAGGAAAAAGGGGGGTTGGAAAAGCTGCCAGAAGTGCATTAACCTCCCTACCGACTCGTTGCAACGAGGGTTTTGACGCAGGCGGGTCCCGAAAATTTATTATGAGACCCGTCTTCGTCTCCTCTCTTTTTATAGTTCCTTTCTATCGTTTTCTTTTTTCGTATCTGTTCCCTCTCTATCTTTTTCTCTTTGTTACTTTCTGGAAAGAGCAATCTCGCATTTCTCGAAAGAGGAACCGGAAATTTCTTTCGTGGGGAGTCTCTTTTTCTGTGGATCATCGCGAATTGTCTGATACGATTAATTTGGACGAATCTGTCTCTTGACGCGATTTCGTCTCCTCTGACCCTTTCTCGGCCGCCCTTTCGCTCTTCCACCCTTTCCTCCGCCCGAACGAAGCGTCGAACGAGGTCTCGTTTTTCGTGGAAAGTAGTTCATTTTTTCGGAAGGTTTTTCACGCGTTTTTTGTTTTCTAAAAGTGGCGGAGAGGTAGATGGGGCGGAGGGAAGCACGACGCATCGCTGTTTTGTTTCGCGCTCGTCTTTTGTCGCGCGCTGGTGAGTGAGTTTTTCGGGCGTGAGCTTTTTTGTCGGGTGTGCTAAGCTTTGTCCCGCTTGTTTTCCGGCACGCTGCTCGCCGCGTGTATGTACGTCTACTTTTTTTTTTTTCGAGAGGCCGAGTTTGGAGAGGAGCGCGCATTGGCTTTCTCTCTGCCTCTTTCTCTCTCGAATGACGCCGTTCTGTAAATACTTTTAATCGAGTTTCGACAGAAGCTATACACTTTTTAACTTTTATTAACTCCGAAGGAACGGATATTATTGCTCATACAAATAAATAGCACGATCACAAAACGGCGAATTTCATTTTATGACTCGAAGACCGAATAAGAAGGTGCGCGCGGACAAATTAGACAAATACACTTTTCTTCCAATGTTTTACTTCTAAATTAACTATTCTTCTTTCAAGACAATTTATAGGCATAAGACTTTCAGTGTTATTTTTATTCGATATTCCGGGAACTAATTTAGCAATTTCTCGGAAGCGATCGTGTGGAATTTCGAGCGCAAAAATTTTATACGGAGGATTCGATAAAAATAAATTTCCTCTGAGTTTTTACTACGGGAACGGTCTGCCCGTGGCTAAAGTTTTAACGAAATAAAAAGTCGGTTTATTCAAATGAAATGCATATCGCCAATATTAATCATCAACGTTAATACGTCTTTTTCTTATTGCTGTACATTTACGACAGAAGTAAACGCGTAAAGTATAAATTTGAAAAGAGCCTATTTCATTTAATAATGCTAGAAAATTTCTCTTTTAATCGAGGTAAGGGATTCAGAGGGCTTCTCGCAACGGTGTATAAATATTTCGTTACCGCTCGGGAATTAATTATCATCGCGATGCTTTATCCACTCATCAGCGATGGAGGAAAATAAATAAAAAGGAAAATAATTCTGCTATCTCTGAATAAAGCATTAATCTACTCGACCCCGTTTCATTTCGCGGAATAACGCGGAGATGCGCGCGATTATTAATTTATTATAATTATTTGCAGAGGGGTGCGTTGAAACGAGCCAATGCACGTGAACGCGCGTTTTTTATCTAGCACCTCGTAATTAGAACGTCGATCCGCGAGGCTAATTACCGGGGCCGGAATCGGCGGGCCGTTTACGAAATAGCAGATATTTTCTCAAGTACCGTAATGAGCCGGGCATGTAAATTAATATCGGATTATGCGTTTCGTGTAGCCGGCGGCGTTGAGGGCGCTTATGCGGATCCGGGAGAGGGCCGACTGGATTATCGATTAATTATGCTCGTTAGGTGGGCACCGGAGTCACCGTTGGTGGCAATTAAAGCAGTACACACTTCCTGTATTTAGGATTCGCCGCGGCGTGCGCGACACTCATTAATATATCGCCGCCATATTCGGCGGCTTAGTTAAACCAACGCGCGATTAAAATCGCGTGTAATTCCGGTAACATCACACGACCATTCGGGCGGGCCGTTGTAGCTGCCGCTGTTGTCGTGTCGACCGAGCCGTTCTTGCCGTTGTTGTCTCGGGCGGATTCTGCTTGCGTTAATTTATCGATTATCCGGCCACCAGCCAGCTTTTTTTTTTTCGACGGCGACGCTTTGTCCCCGCCCGGATTATTCCGCGCTACGACCAATCGATAATCGGTGATTGTAATTAGCGGTAGCTATCGAACTATTCCTCAACCTTCTTCCCCCGACGGCGAGGGGAAGATCTCAAATTTCCGCTCGTTCAGATGAAACGACGCTTCTGCTCAACGTTGAAGTCTGGCGCGAGGAAGTTTTGTACTTTGAAACAACAACGAAAGTCCGCGATGATGGCGATGATTTGAAGGAGGTGTTGCATACTTCCTGAGATTTTCAAATATTTGATATCGGATTAAGGAATTGAGGAAGGCTCAAACATCATCATGATCTAAGTTTCAATTTAGATTTGACTTTAAAAGTAGGGATATATAAAATTCACTAAAATACATTCGAAATTCTATCAAGAACTTTCCAGCTTCTTCATATATACGGTATACATATCGCCCGTGGGGATTAATATTTTCTAACAAGCTAACGCGGCACGCCGTGAGATTTTTCTTTAAAAACATTATCTGATATTATGAGATCTGGTGAACCGGTAACGAGAAGCTTTCGTCGCTGACGAGACGCTGTTGACGACCGCTTCCGATCTGTTGGCGCGAGTTTCCCTCGAGAAAGCCGACCACGCTCCATTTCCGGCTGTGCCGGAAGCCAGCCGTTACCCGGGCTCTCTGACACCGAGAAAATCTCCGGTCGGTGCAAGCTGTCGTTCCGGCGCGACGGCGCGTTCTTTAGCGGCATGCTGCGCCGCAGCATGTGCACTCGACAACCTCGGTAATGCGCATACGAGCGTGCGTTTACCTATTTGTGCATTACGGTCGTTTCGTACAGATAATTAACCCCGCGACTTTTTGCAGGGTGCCATAACGATGTCTCGATGTTGGCGGGGATGCTCGATTTCGAGTTGTTCAGAGAGTACCTCTTCGCTCGAGTTCTTGCCACCTAATTCAAATCGGATCGGACACGGCTTCGATCGGCGCGTGATTGAACCACGGCTTTCGCGAAAAGAGGAAATATGTATAAATTCAATTGAAATATCCCGTGACTGTTCGATGAACGTCGGCGTGGATCCAGCTAATTTTCGCCGCGAGCGAGTTCTCGCGAATGAGAATTTTAATGCCCGCGCTTTTTCTCTCTCAAAATAGCTTTGTGCATGGCGAATGCACTGCACACGGCGCGCGCTGGCTGTTTGCGCCATAGACGCACGAAAAACAGCTTTCCGCTAGGGAGATTTTCCGCGGTGTTCCGCTCTTTTTTTATATTTTTTTTATCCTTGCTCCTTTTACGCGGGATATGCGCACCGCGTCCGAGCGTGAGCCAGAGCGCGAACACAATGAATCTTATTAAGGAGTCCTGACCCCGTCGGGCTCCGGGTCCCATTGTGACCCCCTAATCCTGTTTAGCATAGACCAGCCCTCGGGATATACCGAGGCTGCTTGTATACGTCGCGGGTTAATGAATGCAAAAAAGCGACGCAGCCAAGGCGGACGTATTATCCGATCTGCTGCAGTTCGATCGATCATCCCTAGGCATCGCCAGTCCGACGAAAAGAATGGAAATTACGAAACAAGCGGATCAGAAATCAGAGCATCGAGAAACGTCTAATATTTCTCATTTAATAATATCTTATAAAAGATATTGAATTAAAGCTACTGAATGATTTATCGAAAAATTCCCATTTTTTAATGTTATTAAATTATGCTACGCAACTTAATCCTTTGAAGCACACATTTTTCTTTATTGTTAATGTACAGGCAACTATGTATTTATAAGTTTTTTGAGTTGCTGATTACGAATTTGAGGTAGAAATTGAAAAATTCAAAATGGCGGATCCAAAATGGCGGTCCGAAATTTAAAAGAATGAACATAAAAGTAGATATTTTTACATAAAAGTAGATATTTTTACGTTTTTGACCTCAATTTCGACCTTCAGATTCGTAATCAGGGACCCCAAAAACCTAAGGTATGCAAATATAAGTATGAGAAAATG
>NJRL01000018.1:175591-188679 GCA_003063815.1 Aphaenogaster rudis
AGGGCAACCATATAGGTCACTTCCAGAGTATTATGGTTCCCATAACCCTTTTCTATGGATAAGCGAAAAATAACGTTATTATTCTGCTGTGGCAACCTTAACTTTTTATAAAAAGCTTTTTTAAAATAAAAATATTTCTTCGAGATGGCTTCCCAGAGACTCTGTGGTGTAGAAAATTAGAATAGAAAATGCGTACCTGTAGGTATTACAAATATTTGTCGGGACAATTTTACTCCTGAAATGAAATTCTAGTGATCATAAATTATCATGGATTGTGAAGGGAAATGGAAAAAAATTCGCTTTCTGTACAACGCGACCTTGTCACCCTCGTTTAGGATCTATTCCCTTCTACTATAGGATTTGCATGTAATATACGAATTCCCTTAGACTCCCGAACGCGTAAAATTTCTTTTCACGAACTTCGCACGTAAACTTTCCACGTGTCGCTATTTGCATCACAAATTTATGAAATGACATCGAGTGTGCGAGCCGAAAGTAACGCTCACATAATAGTCTTACACATGCATGCAATTAATTTAATATCTGGCTGATTATATTATAATTCATATTTTTACTGTACTCGACGTTAAAAGTGGTTATTTTTCATAGTTTTCTTTACATTATTATGAATTAATGGACAGCAATATCATGTGCATTAATGTCAAATGCTTTTAAAGTTTATTATGACAATGATGTTATTGAACATGTACTCGTTACTAGCATAATGCCAAGAGATACTTGCTCTTATCTTTTTCATGCCAAAACGTTCTAAACATAATGCGCTTTTGAAATATATGAGAACTCGAATTTGTTGCTTCTTCTGAAAAATTAAAAAAAGATAGTTTGTTTTCGTAAAATTATCATGACAATAACAGGTAAATACGGGTCTAGAAGATAAATGCACAGAGAGAATTTAGCCCCATGTACTTGTAATTATGAGCATTATTTCAATGACAGTAATATAATTGGTCACATGTGTACTAATTAGTCGAGTGACAAATCGTGAGAATCTCGTCCGTCTGTTTCGTGCCGCTCATGTATTTATAATTGTACGAGATGTTAATTAAGGATCGTTATCAATGCCACTGATTATTTTGTCAAATGTAGCGATATTGTGATGGACCGAAAATCAATATAAGCCGCTTACAGTAATCGCTTATTAATTATAATGGCGCGTAATCGTACAATGGAGCGGCAATATTCGTTGTTACGTGTCATTCGTTTCCCCGATGATGGAAATTGCGAGCGGCTGCCTTCTCGCCGTGGCGGGACGAGTAATAAGCGCGAAAATGGAAAAAGTTCGTACATGATTACGAAACATCGAGAATAAAATTAAGCAACAGAAAAAAACAGGTCAATCGCCGCGTACTACCGATTTAATTTTCTTTCCAGCAACCACCATTTGAAAGTTTCGAAAATTGTGAGATCTTTTCGCTAATTCCGATAAAATACTTTTTTTGCAATAGAGAACATTAAAATTCTTGCAATTAACGAACGGCATGTAATTGAAATGAAATTATTGTTAATGCAAGTGAAAAGGAAATATATATACAAGATGTTTTGTTTTAAATAATACAGTCGATTTTCTCCGAAACTATCAATGATACAAAAAAATGTTTCAAATAAAAGTTGAACGGTTTCGAGGGAGACATTTTATGATGGACACATGTTTTTTCTAGGTGGAGGTGTTCCTGAGATTTTAAGGTAACCTTTGTTTTTTTAAAAGGAATCATATGATTTTCTTTATATAATGCAATTCCTCTAGTTATTTGACATATAAAAGTATTAAGGTAAAGCTATCAAAAAATCAATAGTTTACGAGATATTTTATATTTTATTCTGGCATATTTTGACATGAAATATAAAATATTTTGTAAACTGTTCGTTTTTTGATAATCGTACCTTAATACTTTTATGCATAGAATAATAGGATGAATGAATTGTGATGCGAAGAAAACACATGGTTGCTTTTAAAAAAATTATGCAATTTGTAATGTGTAGTTACATACATTTTTGAAAAGCAACCATGTGTTTCCCTCACATCAATTGATTCATCCCACTATTCTACGCATAAAAGTATTAATGTACGATTACCAAAAAATGAACAGTTTACAAGATATTTTATATTTCATGCCAAAATATGCCAGAATAAAATGTAAAATATCTCGTAAACTATTGATTTTTTGATAGCTTTACCTTAATACTTTTATATGTCAAATAACTAGAGGAATTGCATTATATAAAGAAAATCATATGATTCCTTTTAAAAAAACAAAGGTTACCTTAAAATCTCAGGAACACCTCCACCTAGAAAAAACATGTGTCCATTATAAGATGTCCTCCTCGAAACCGTTCAACTTTTATCTCTGAAACATTTTTTTGTATCATCGATAATTTCGGAGAAAATCGACTTTATTTAAAACGAAACATCCTGTATATATAATATCCTGTGTATATATATATATATATATGTATAATAATTTTCATTGTTACTTTTCATTTCTAACTCCTTAATTCCTTCCTGCGAAATAGAGTATCAAAGACAATAAATAACCCGAGGATGCGTGTAGCGAATGGAAGCGCGATCGATCGGCCGGAAGGGCTTAATCGTCTCGTACGTCGAAATTATTTCTTCTACCGAGGCTTTCCGTGCGTCTTTCGACCGCAGATATATCTCGACAATGGTGGCCACCGACCCGGCACGTCTACCGGACAGGAATGGCGGCTCATCACGCTTCACTATATAACCTGGAGAAGATCTTGCCAGTACCTCTCTCCTCCTTTCTCGCGTCTCCCTCTCTCTTCCCCCTCAACAGCAGCTGCCTCTGGTACTCTGGCAACACCGGCTCCGTCGTGTAATAATTTCATTTATTTGCTAAATCCCGCCACGTACGTGTCACGAATGATTAACGGCGGTGCGAAGATCCTCGCGCCTCCACACAGCCTCGGCAATATCCCTTCGAACGAGGGGAGGGAACCACCTATCTCCCGTCCGCTTTTTCACAGGGCGCGGACGAGAAAAAGCGAGCGAAACGGCGGGATATTCCCGGATTGTAATTCGCCGGAATCAGCTGGCTTACGTATCTAACGGCGCTTCTCCTCTCCTATCTCAGTTCCTTTTTTTAGATTTTTAAAAAGATATTTTTAGATTACGGATCTCCCTTTCAACCATTTTCTCGGAGAGAGAGATATCCCAACATTGCGGAAGAAATTACAGTTGTAATTATTTGTAATAACTTATGTATAACATTTTTATAATCGCTAAAACATGATATCTAATATTATCTTTCTATAATATAATGATAATTAATTCAATTAATTTAAACAAAATCATCTTCATCTTCTCATCGTAGATTTTTTTAATGTATATTCTGTATAATTTCTAGTCTTTCTCATATAGTCGTGAAAATAGAACTCACAATCAATGCAACTCGAAGGAATCGATTGTTCGGAAAGGGTTAAAAAGCCTTCGAAGCACTTGCGAAAATCTCCGGAATGTACCAATTATCTAATATCCGCGTAAATATTGTCCCTCTGCCAGGGACAAATTTGCTCAGAGATTTTCTCGGCAGCGACCCGCCGCGTCGACCTCCCGGGAAATTCTTAGCACTCCACTTCTCCCTCTTTCTCTCTTTCTCCCGGCGCTTCCGGCGATGGAACTTGCGGAATAATTATCAGCGTTAATCAAGCAATTTAATTACCGACTTCTCGCGGGAGGCTCCTTCCTATCCGTGTGCGCGCGAATAATCGAAAGCAGTACTTTAACGCGGAAAGGGATAACTTTCCGACGCGAGAGGATCGTAAATACATTAGCCGGTTCCGCGGATGAAAGGAGGAACTTTTAATTTCTTTTAGAGTACCTATCTTCTTTCTCGAGCGTGCACGTGAGGGGAAGCGCAACCCTTTTTACCGTCGCGAACGTGCGAGAACAAACCATAATGGCGAGAGAGTTCGCCGAAGATAAAAAGGAATCGTGGCGCATCGATGTGCTCGCGTCAACAGGACCTGACGCGAAACAAATCTAATTTTCTCGCTAATATTCCCATGCTACGTGATTATCGATTAATTTGACATAATATAATCATGTGTATTACGAATTAATCATTGATCAAAACAATACAATTGGTGGATAAAAGCCTAATTGACCACGAACTGATCTATATTTAATAATTGCTAAACTTGAATAATTATTGAATTATTTGTTAAATAACGGTATATTTAATTAGACTAATTGACTTATGTATATGTAATGGAATACACGAGTAAATATCTTGCAGAGGTATGCTTTATATACCCGGCGAGATGTTAGCGTTAACGTCAACGTTACGTTATCGCGGACACGATGAGCCCACAATGCTCTACGGGGAGATAAACTTCCGGCGAATGTAATGTACGGTAATTGCCCGCGAGAAGGGTAATTTCCGCTCAATCGACTACCTGAAGACTGACTATATCAAGCTAGCGCTAAAGATAACGTCCATCACGAAATTAACGTAAACCCCGAACGCTGTAGGGATAGATACCTTATCTTTTCATGCCATATGATAAATTAATAATAAATTAATCTTTTTTAAACATACACATTCAGTACAGCGATGTAAACTCGTGCTTGAAAAAAATTCGTTGACGAATTATCTGACGAAAATTCTGAGTAATAGATTCACGACAGCGATTTCCGGCTCCTTCTGTAGAATAACAAAGTCTCACTTCGCAAATATTTTCTATTCTTTACGGAAGGTCTTCGTATCAGTGACCCGATGAGATACGAAGAGAGCGTTACATCAAGTGCAATCCACAAGGCGTGTTCGTAAATCACCAGCAGAGATTTTGCGAAGATTATAACCGCGGGAGCAGCATAAAGGATTTGCAAAATTGAATTTACCACCAAGAAGGATGGAAAGCAGCTTACCGAACAACAATTAAATTCCACGTCATACTTAAATTACAAGCTTGGGCTAATTGAAATTTTTTACGTGCAACGTCGAAACAGTCTTAAAAATGAAGGGCGATCTGACGAAACACTTTTGCGTTATAAAATTTCAAAAATCGATGAAGATGTGACTCGTATTTTTAACTAATTGTATTAACTTGTACCAGTTTCGAAATGTAAGTTGAAATATAATTCGCAATTTTGGTAACGCACGTTAACGTCAAAATTCTTAAATCGGGATTATTGCTTGGCAGCGAAAATCCAAAAGAATTATTTGCAGCGCGAGCGTCGCGTTATTGCGAGATGCGCTTCAGCCATTATCGAAATATTATTCGATGGCTCGCGGATGTATACCGAAGTTTCTCAATCCTCATGGCACTATATCCACGATATTCAATAAGCTCTGCCAGATGCGTCAATACCATTATATCCTTTCAACTTTATCTCAGCTCCAGCGAAACTGAATTCGACAGTTAATTTACGAAATATCGACGCTGCGATAAGCAGCTTTACCGTTCATAAGATACGACCATGAGTTAGAGATGTTTTCCTATATGTTCGATCGACATAATGCAACTTCTATCCATGCGTTTCTATTTCAATTGCTATTTGATTTTTCCTCTCTCTATCTCCCTTGTATGCGGAATGCAGAAACACCGAATGTTCTTACAATCACAAGAACTTATAAGCTCAAAAATTATAACCATTGAATATTACACGGAAAGAACGGTTTTGCTGAAGTATCTAAAAATTTGGCCAGATACAGATCTAAAAATAATTTTGTTAGACCATCAAAAGTAACTGTGTAGAACGCTCAAACATGATGATGCTGCAAAAAGTTTTAATGTTCCAGCAACTATTTTGGGCGTCCTACATAATTATTTTGATGGCCCAACAAAATTATTTTCAGATCTATACCTGGCCAAATTTCTAGATATTTCAGCAAAACCATTCTTTCCGTGTACAAATTAAAAAAAACTTGAATTTCAAGTCTTGAAAGTACAGATAGCCACGCAGCGTTCTACTTCTCAATTTCAACCGAACTTATTTCTCGAGACTGAATATTTAATTATTAAAATATTTAACACTGAGAATTAAAAGCTCCACTGAGGAAATACCGACTCGAGGCTCACCACAAGATCCGGGAAACGCCAGGACGTATTCAGTATATCTTCTTTCAGGCAAAACTCGCGTTGCGGAGACCGCGGATACCGGCACGAGTTTGACTCTTTAGAACTCCTTCTCCCGAAACCCAAAATAGAAACTAACTCGCAACCAGCATCGTTACGCGCGCGCGTGTGTGTATGTTCGTGTATATGGATACGTGTGGTAGGGGATCGTACGATTTACGAGTATTAGGAAAATCCATGGGGCTGCTGCAGCGGCGCGCGTCTCGTCGAATGAACGGAAATAAACGTCCGTCGTTTCGCGCTCGCGCTCGCGGCAATTCACCCAAGTTCGGCCGTCCCCTTTCCTAATGCGAAAGGTAATTTCGTGCCGATCGAAGGCTTTTGAGCTACTTATTTACCGGGAATAGAAGCGAGACGTAGCAGCGACGGTAGACGGTAAAGACGTCTAGCTCGGGACATTAGCATGACTTCTGGCAACGTCGTCGTATAAATCGGCGTGATTTCTCCGTTGCCGTAACGTTTATCGGGCCAACCCCCCGTCGCCACCGCCAGCAGAAATTGGAGAGTCGGAGGCTAAGATGAAAACGGTTCGAGCTGCTCCGAGACGACGAAGTGCTCGAGCGGACCGATCGATCGATTGGTCGTCTTTAATTATTATTATGTAACGCAACACTCTCGGTCGACTCGAATTACTCCAATCGAGTTATATCATGTAATAAATATTGTATAAATCGTTACATAACACAAGTCACAGTAATTATATTTGTTTCTGATTGATTTGCTTTCTCAGATTACGGGATACAGCGGACAGGAAAATCTTTCGAAAATTATCGTGAATTAAATTAATAATTTAAAGTTATTTGTGTTATTAATAATTTTAATTTATCGATTTAATGCATGGAAATATTGATTTTACTGAAGATAAATAAAGCTCTTATTAATATAGATCATAGTGAAATAAGATACAAATTAAGATTCACAAAAAATCATTTTTGGAAGAGAAACAATTTAAGTTTAAACAATAAAAGACTGTAATTAAAATAACGCTATTTTCCTTTATGCAGTATTTTCAACAAGCTTATTTTTATCTTTTCTTTCGATAAAGCAATTCTTTTCTTTCAACGATTATTTAATATTGCCGAAATGTATATTTAAGTTCTATCTCTTTGAAAGGAACTAAACAATTGTAAAAAATATCATTTGCCTGTGACCGATTTATTTCCCCATGTAACTCAATATCCTTTTCGCTAATGCCGGCGGACGTTTAATTTTCCAGGTCAATTACGGTGGCCATATGCATTTTATTCATTTCAACATACCAGAAATAATTTCAAATTTTTAGATACGATAACGATGACCTGCAACGGTTGGTGCGCTTCTGAGCAATGAACAAGGGGTTGGTTTTGCGCGGAAGAAGAAAGAAGCTTCTTTCTCGCTCTAGATGCCCCGTAATTAGGTCGACTCTTAACGACGCCAGGCTTGCCATTCTTTCCAACAAACCTCACTCTTGAAACCTGGGACAAGGGAAAAGAATTCGCTTTGCTCCCCGCACAAGATGAAGGATTCTCGATCGTCGCTTCGATTTGCTGCTTTTAATATATCTCGCTGTATTTTATTATCAATTTATAAAAACCATATCAATCGCGAAAATTAAGAACTTCCTACGTCAAAACTCTAAAATCTAAAAAATGTGATAACAATTCGAATCGGGATATGTGTTGCATATCTGAAACAGCTTGTATCATCTTGAACATTTCTGAAATTAGTAGATTTCACTTATTTCGTAAAACGGCGATTACTGTAGATCGATCCAACTTTTAATTTCAATTCATTCTAGTGACTTCCTTCCTCTTTCGCTTAATCGCATCGTTTTCAGACCGCTTAGTCTGAGCAACATCCGCAATCCGCGAGAACGTTCCTGGAGCGCATTCGCAAACAATGGGAGAAGAGAAAAGAATGGCGATAGAGAAGAGCGCGAAGGGGATAGATAATAAGCGGCGGTGGACCGCGCGACGTGGACGTCTGGAAAAAGGGACGTTCGGTTCGATCAAAGGGTAGCAAAGGTGCTAAACCACTATTGCTTTCTCTCCCGCCTGCACACACACATCCATGCTTGTTTGTTACCCGTCGTGTGAGCGACAACAATCGCCAACACCGTCGCCACTCGCCACCCTTGTCCTCCGACACGTCGGCACCCCACCGGCGTTTTCATTCGACCCACGTTCGCGCATGCCATGGAAAATAATATCCTGTGTAAATGGGTGGCTCAGTGCTTCGTGGGGTGTCCTCCCCCATCGAATTTTTCCTTTCTCTCGCCGTCGACCTTTGCTACCATTCTTCCCGTCCTTCATCAGGCGGTCGGCCCATCCCCAAAGCGCGAGACTACTTTTTCTTAATCCTCCCAGTCGCTTCCCGCGGCAGGATAACGACCTCGTTTGTTTGCGAAATTCTTTTCGGCGCTCCGGAGATTTCCCTGTACGAAGTGATACGACGCGGCACCGGGTAAGGAGTAACAGCGAAAAGAAATTGGGCGCCTTGTATACGAGAGAGAGGGAGTTGGTTATGGGAGAGCGGATTATAGTGGGGCTGAGTGGTTCTTGAAATCCATGTCTTTAGTACTTTTCTTTCTTTCGTGACTTGCACGATGACGTGTACTCTTTTTAACCCTCCTGCTCCTGTACTACGAAAGCCTCAGGGAACATCAATCGGTCTAGAATATCCGCGCTCAAATGAAATTTAAGGTTGACTACGGAAAAAACATAAACGAAGAGAAAGAGAGATAAATGTATAAAATAATGATACAATCAAGCTTATACGGACATAAAGTATTTTGTACGTTTATAATTCCTCGCCGCGTACGTGCCAAATCCAAGATATTAGTAATGTAACTACGATCCTCACGCGCCGACGAATAACCCGGTATTTGCCTTGAAAAGTATCCTCCCTTCATCTTTTTTTCCTCTCTGGCGAACGTGTGGCGCGGAAGCGTTGATTTATCGAGGCGATATACCGGCCGCATTGTCGAGCGCACTTTGTCCGACGCTTCTTCGCAACTTCCAATTTGCCTCGCACGATCGGCCGCCTTACGTAGTGGGTCGCCGTGATGATTTATGCGCCGCCCGTCGAACGCGGTCGCGAAGGAGATTTTTTTGACGTTTATTATGCCGCGAGAGAGCGAGAGCAGCCGGGATTTTGATAAGCCGTCGAGGACAGCGCGAAGACCGCAACGACGTAATTTTAAATCAGTAAGTTTGGAAAAACTTCAGACTGCGCGAAAATAATTTATTGCTCAGCGAAAAATAATAAATTAATATCTTAGAGCAGTGGGAAGAGAGAGAGAGAGAGAGAGGGAAGAGAATATATTCTTGAAAGCGATCCGTACAGTTTATGATAGATCAGTATAATCTATCATAGACCAGTCACGTTTGGCGCGTATAGATGTCGGTTAGCACTTTAGACTTCATTACAGCGAGAACGGAGAAGGAGCTGTCGTGGCGGAGCACCGTCATTCGATTTAAAACCAACGGTTGAGACAGCGACGTTGTAGTTCATTGCCAGCGGAGCACAAAGCGGAAACGCGATGAACGCACCTATAATCGGGAAAATGAACGTAATTACGATTCTGTCGCCACGTTATTAACAGCGTGTCCATTCGGCCGGCGCGAAATTTACGAACTTCTTGACGTTTCGTTGGTATTGCACTTCCTCCCGCCCTCGATGCGTTCTTTTTTCTTTTGATGGAAAAGTATTTACGCGAAACGTTCGTCTCATCTCTTACTGGTGATATAGTGATGCAACTCGGTGCACCATTTAAAAATAAGCGCGTATTAGGGCTCAGACACAATCAAAGGAATAAGGAACAAGAAATTAAACATAGGGAATTGGGATGTGGAAGAAGAAAGAAGAAAGATTCTTCATTCTTTCTTCCTCCACATCCCAATTCCCTATGTTTAATTTCTTGTTCCTTATTCCTTTCATTGTGTCTGGGCCCTTATACTTTATTAGCTTGATATTTAAATTTAAAAAATATCAAGATAATATAAAAAAAGCCAATGTGAGCTAACGCCGTTGTTGGGGCGAAATAACTTATTTATTAAATTACAATTACAAATATACAAATGACGTAAACGTTTCGACTCTAATTTGAGTTCTCTTCAGTACGAAATTATAATAACGAATGAATAAATGAGATTTGCGTTATATATATATATATATACTTCCACCAAGTGAACTTAATAGGTAAGTGGAACAAGAATTCATTTGTATATTTGTAATTGTAATTTAATAAATAAGTTATTTCGCCCCAACAACGGCGTTGGCTCACACACATTGGCTTTTTTTATATTATCTTGATTTTATATCCGAGAGCCTTTCTATCATCAACACTTATTTTTAAAAAATATCGTAGATAACAGTAGATTAAAGCATAAATTTCATCTAATTGCAAAAGAGACGCGATAAGTAGAGAAACAATTGAAGCGATGGAAAATATCTTTTCTTCATAATATCTTGAGAGTTCTTCATAGTCCTGAATTGACGTATAAAACTTTATAATCCGTCGATATCTGCCCTACGAATAATTATTTTCATTGCGGATTCACATTTCCAATAGTAATTCCAATGGCCACTCTAGCGTGACTGTTGCATATATGAAAAACTAGAAATAAATTCGAGGAAAGGCGTTGAATTATCGAAATTATTAAATCAACAAGGCGCATATATTTATCGAGCGTATATTAATCGCGCGTTGAGAGAAATTGCATAATTCATCAAAGCGATCGCTGATTAAAAGGCAAAATTCCCTCGAGCTACCCGCTGTGCCGCCTACGGCTCTTTTCCTTGACATCGAGGATTAGCGCTTCGTAATAAATACATCCCCGGAGCCATGTATAACGAAACGCGCGTACACCTGACACGAACGACAGGCTCGTTTATAAATTATCACAAGCGATTGATTTACCAGGAAGAGAAGGGCGAGACTCCCTTCCTCCACCCCTCGGGATAACGCCAAAGTTTCACGTGCCGCGGGGATGAATTTGAAAAATATTTTCGACTTTAGTACGTCCGGTGGATACGCAAAACCGACAGAAGGGGGAGGCTCCATCCCCATATTTTTTTTTCTTCCTCTTTTACGCCAACACCCGAATTTGTACGACACATCGAAGGACAGGCGAAAAGCGCGAATTCCCGACGCGAAATCGTAACGCGTACCGGACGCGGATCGTTCGTCACTAAAGTACCGTTTTTTTATTTGCCGATACAGAAAAATAGAGAGAAGGAGAGAGACAGACAGAGAACGAGTCTGACACACTGATGCAACGTGCGCCGGATGTAACCCCCATTCCGTCGCTGTTGATTTTTGTTTCTTCTTTTTTCCCGGCGGGATGCAACGATGCGAGAATCGTGACACGACGAATTACGCAAATGCGCGTTTTGACGTGGCGACGTCAATATCGGCGGATCGCAATAATATTTACGAGTGGTTCGCTCGTAAAATACTCTAAAGCAACAAAAAAGAAATAATAACTGTACGACATGTAGGTATGATAGAATGCCACGGCGATTAACCACGCATCCAACATTTATGAGAAAGATGACGTAAGAGATGACGACCGTAACTTCAATTCTTCTCGTGAAATATCGACAGTTATCGCGAAGCGGCACCGAAAAAAAAGAAGAATCTCATGACGCAGCTATAGGATTAATTAAATATTCTCTTCTTTATCGCACGTTTGTCGAGGAGCCAATTCGAGCCCTTTCCTCATCCTCCTCCTCCTCCTCCTCCTCCTCCTCCTCCTCCTCCTCGCGACGCCTACGTCCGCAATAA
This sequence comes from Aphaenogaster rudis, assembly GCA_003063815.1. Classification (NCBI taxonomy): domain Eukaryota; kingdom Metazoa; phylum Arthropoda; class Insecta; order Hymenoptera; family Formicidae; genus Aphaenogaster; species Aphaenogaster rudis. The sequence goes on from NJRL01000018.1 coordinate 187,479, forward strand.
TCCACCTTGTCCGACGGCGCTTTCGCGCAGTGTCAGACCCGAGCAATCTCGCCCTCTGCCTAAGCCGAAAATAATTGTGGTCGGGAATCCCCCGGGCACCTCGGCTCTCGAGTACGTGAGCCGAGTGCCCGCCGAGGAGTTCTTCGGGCCCGTGACGAGGCGATCCCGTCGTGACCGCCCCTCGCCCGGTCGCCTCTCGAAGCCACGAGAAGGGCGATCGTGCGATGTAAGAGCGCTTCTCGTCTCCTCGTTAATGCCCACGTTTTTATCTCCGGGCGGCGGCGGCGGAAACCGATCCTTCTAATAACAACGCGGTCGGCTACCTTTCGAATTCGGGCCGCGTCACGCGCGCGGATTCGCTGGGCTTCTCATAAAATTCTCACGATCGGGCCGCGGCCGATCGACGAGCCAGCCGAGAGCACGGGAAGCTCGATATCGCATCGGGATCGCTGATGAAACTGTATCGATGGCGATATCCCGGCGTTCCGAACGAGCGAGGGTCTTGTATTGGAAACGGTAGGAGCGACGGCTGCACGGGGAGAAAAGTGTACGTGTCGGGAAGTCGCGCGTACTTTGAATTGTAGATTCTAAAAACTAGATTTTCAACTCAATGGCTCCGAGCTGAAAATTGTTGCGCGATAAATCAAGCTGCAGAGGACTGCAAATACCAACGTGTCGTTCCTTAGTCAATTTCAAACGAGATTTACTCTGGCAGAATTTTAAAGCATCTCCGAGAAATTTTCCTCTGTCGTTCGTAACGCTGCACGGAAAAAAACGATAAGGTTGCCACAACCGCAATAATAGTAACATTTGGTACAGCCACGTCCTGTGGTTGTCACATTCACATTGTTTTGTGAAGCGCATCTATATATGTTTTGTCACATTCACATTGTTTTGTGAAGCGCATCTATATATGTTTGTCTCAACATTCACTATGGCCGGTATTTATAGTCGAATCTTATTTCAAGATCGTCTCAAGTAATGTCTTAAGATGGTAATACGGCTCTGTGATTGGTTGATGACATCTCAAGACAATACTTAAGACAGTCTTAAATATACACGGAAAAAACAATAAGGTTACCACAACCACAATAATAGTAACATTTGGTACAGCCACGTCCTGTGGTTGTCACATTCACATTGTTTTGTGTAGTGCATCTATATATGTTTGTCTCAACATTCACTATGTTTGCTGTACCAA
>NJRL01000018.1:199855-211109 GCA_003063815.1 Aphaenogaster rudis
AAAAGAACTAGAAAAATCACACATAAAAATATTAATGAGCACTGAGATCTGCTATGACCGTATTTGGCCGTTCTCGATTTTAAATAACAAATTATCAGTATTTATAATAATATAAATAGTGTCCATCAAGCGCCAATCGTTCTCTTTCATCTGATAATCTTACACGGAAAGAACGATTTTGCTAAAGTATCTTGTGAAACTTGGCCAGATACAGATCTGAAAATAATTTTGTTAAACCATCAAAAGTAACTACGTGGGACGCTCAAACATGATGATAATGCTACAAAAAGTTTTAATATTCCAGCAATTATTTTTCCTACATAATTATTTTAATGGCTGAACAAAATTATTTTCAGATCTGTATCTGGCCAAATTTTTAGATACTTCAGCAAAACCATTCTTTCCGTGTAATGATGGATCCAAATATAGTTCATTTTTTTTATCTTTTTAATGCCTAATTGTTTATCCCGATGAACAGAGCCATGTCGTGATAGTCTCGCTCGATATTTATCCGGCGAAATCGCCGTCGATGGCTCGGAAACCAGCGCTTCATCAAATGCTGCATGTACAATTTTTGCGAAGCGACGCGGAACAGTCAGATAAATGGCACCGAACCGTATTGTTCCGCCAGACCGTACTGCCAGATCGCAACCGGCTGATACCTTCGCGACGTCGCTGAAGTTTACAGCGATGCATCACGCGCCGGGCTGCATTCCGCAGCCGCCCGTGGACGTCTGCATTGTCGATTTAGCCGGGGTAATTCCTGTAAACATACTGCAGCGTGCAATACACTGCGAGTACGTGGACAATGCTGACGCGTAATAGCCAATCAACGGGCGGCGGCCTGTACCATTTTGACGGCTGTGGTTAGTGCACGCTTCATACTGTATGAAGAGCAAATCGGCGCAGTGCCACGCAGAGGAGTCGAGTTTAACGAGGATTGCCCGTCGGATTTCGCTAAATACGAGCAAGTGAATGAACCGCGATATTGGTCGGATGGACGAAAAAAAAATATTTTACTTGATACACGCGTGCGGAAATGGATCCTTTTCTCTGCGAATTCTTTGTACGACGGAACATGAATCCCGTCGATTGCATTCAAATAAATTTTAGCGTGATAATGTAACTTCTCTATGTGGACTATATCAAAAAGGATTTAATCTGCAGAAAGGTATTACAAGTCTAATATAACGTAGAATAAATATGTAAAATAATCGGTAAAATATATTATACTGTAATATTTTGAATAAATACCGTAATGTAGGATAAGTGTAAAATAAATATTTCAGCAGAGAAGTCATTCGAACGAATTGATGTTTGTCGAACATCAACATTTACGATAGTAATGTCGATGCACTTTCAGTAAATCAGCAGTAAAATTTCAGCCAAAAATTACAGCGTTTTACCGCGTGTCTATTTACAGTCTAATGATAATTTTTATCGAATACTGATTCGCATGTACTTCAGGCTTTCCATTTGCGCTGATTTACTGCTAAATTATAAACACGAATTTTGAGGGAGGTATATTCTGCGATTTCTATGGTACTTAAATGCATGTTTAATTACGAACGGTTCATTGAAATCGACGTTAAATTTGGGTCGCCTGAAGTTTGACAAGAAATTATTTATCCGTCATTATTACGTGAGAAATTATTCACCGTACATTACGGGAATGATATAGGCGAGAATTTATTTTGATTTATTGGTGAAAATAAATACTTTAATCCGCAGCGCATAATGTGCAATGTATAATCAATATACTGGGTGTCGCGCTGATTTTCAAGCTTAATGCATATTTCATGCCGCTTATACAGCGAGTTCGCGATGTGCATAATCAAGGTTCCCGCGTGGATTAAATGTCTGACTAAGTACCCGTAGAAATTATTCACTAAGTTTACTCAACTCCTCCTTAAATGTAACTCGCCGCCGGCGACCAAGTTTTTCCTGGCTATAATTAAACAGCCCGCGTGCAACCGCGGGAGATACGAGCTTTTAACGAAAATAACGCGAGATGGGCGGATCAATTTTGCATTAATCCGTCCGAATGATTCGCGATCGATAGCGCAACCGGCCGTTGTAAAAGCGCATTGTAACATTCGTCGCGCGACGTTAAAATAGTTGTCAACACGACGATGTTCCGCTTTTAATACCCAAAACCCCCGATCGCTGAACATAAATCGCCTTTCCGCTTTGAGACCGTGCGACGTCCGTTTCTCATCGATTCGCCGAGAGACGCTATCGGACGATATCCATCGCTCGGCCACGATTTTATCCGGCCTTTCCGGGTCATAAAATGTTTCTCGAGTGGAGGGTAGATTACCTTCTAAGAGAGGAGAGACTCTATCGGGCGGCCTTCGTTGGATCTCGGGAGAGGGAGACGAAGAGCGGCGAATAAATTCCGCGACTGAACGCACAGACGCGTCCTAAAAGGATCATAAAGTCCGAGATAAGGATCGCGCTCGTCGATAGAGAGAAGAGATCCGGCGCGCCATCGAGCTGAAGGAGCCGCTTATCCGCCAAAGTCGCGCACAGCCGCTCGTATCGCTCCCTCATTCCCGAGAGTCCGTCGCGGAGGCCGCAATTATATCCATCGATCGCGGATACGCCCGTGAATTTCCGAAATTCCATCTCGAGGAAGCAAACTGATCAAAGTTCACCCTTTCTCGGCGCGAGAGGAAAGGGAGGACGGTCGCGCGATAAGGTCCTCGGGAAACGCGGGACGCGCGAAACTGATACCATCGGGATGTACCATCCGCGTGGGATGGCGTTATCATAGATATATTCGGATCCGGTTGTCTCTCGGCGCAAACGGCGCGCAGGCAATTCCACCGTCATTTACGAGATCCCGCCGAGATACTTTTTGTTTAAGCCGGCGTATTCGCGGCACGAGCGGCCGAGAGCTGCAAGCGCGCGCTTCCATTGCGCGTCACGTTTGCTTCGTGTATCATGAAAGCAAAACGGTCGTTTATCGAGGGAGGGAGGTGGAGGAGAGATCTCGAGGACGATGCTGCGAAAGGATCCTCCAAGCCATCGATTGCAACAGCTCCTTTGTCGAGATTGTGTTGATGATCGACGAAAGCACCCCTCCGAAGATCAGATACGTTTCGGGGTCGCTCTCGCGGAAATGGGCGGAATATAAGCATACATCATATCCCGCCCTCCCATTTATTGTGTAGTATTCCTTTTTTATGCACCTATAAAGAGAAGAATCTGAGATCTCGCGTTGAATAATTAACATATATTTCGCGTTAACTTGAAAGTTTTATGCCGGGACGATCTCGCGCAGGAACTGGTATCTGTCAAAGTTTCATTTTTATTGGCTCGCAACCCCGAAGGCCCGTGTATCGCGCATATCGTATATAACGTTCGCGGATTAGGCGGAGCTACCTCTCGCCCGGGGAGTTTCCTGCCTGTAAACTTCTCCTGCGAAACCTGCGTTTACCTGCCTACGCTTCGCCTTCCGGAAAGGTGTACTTAAAGTTAGACGTTTCGCGCTACAGCACCTTACGCGGTGCCTTGTATCTTATAATGTTATTAGTTCGTGGCGGGAGGATTTTATCCTGAATTGTTGTTGCGTGTCAGAGAAATATAAGAAATAGCCGCGACTAATTTCGAAATTATGGAAATAAATGAAGAAAAAAGTGCGCGCTCGCTATTAGAACTTTGCAGGGGAAGGGGGAGGAGGAAGTGAAAATTAATAGAAGAAAGAGAGAGCGGCAGGTAAATTAGACGGTCATTAACAAGTCGGCCGCTGAATTGCCTCGAAGCGAGGGGAAGCAGGATTTCCACCCCCGCCCCTGGCGCGATAATCTGCGAGGAAAATAGGGGGGGGTTTACGAAGCGAACACGGTGGTTGCGCGGAAACGGTACGGTTGTTTGTTAAGATCCCTTTGTAGCGTCCAAGGGCCTTCAACCGGCGCTGATCCCCCATTCGCCTGAAATCCAAATGGCTCTCGGCGAGCGTTACCCTCCCTTTGAGGGTGAGGAAACCTGTCGAAGGTCACCGCGTAAGACAAACGTCTCTGGCCTTTAGCAAGAGACGTGGAAGACCCCGCCCATTCCCTGGCGAGCGATAACGAAGTATAATCGAGCGATTCAGCTTCGCATAACTTTTCCCGATGCATGATAATGACAGTCGAGTTCGGAGCGACGATACGAGCGAGATAATGCGAGACGAGAGAAATTAGTGGGTTTAATAAGCGGCGCAATCAACACGGACGGAAAATCTCCGTTCAAATTTGCGATGTTCCATTCTTATTAATTTACTGATCCGTTCTTATTAATTTACGCGGATCAATGCCAAATTACCCGAAGAACCCTAGGAGGGCGTGGCACTCTGCACGTGCTATCTTCATCTCATATTTTCAATATTTTTCGTTTGGCCACGTGCTTATTGGATTACGCTGCGCAAGTAATCTTCTCTCTCTCTTTCTCTCTCTCTCTCTCGTCGCCGTTTTGAATTATACATACAATATCTTTTGGCAACACAAGTTGAAAATAGAATGGTGCATCGGGGGATTAATACGCCAACCACCGTCGCGTTCATTCGTCTTCTCTGCATACAAATCCCGCACGCGAGCCACTCGGAGAGTGCCCGGCCGTGTACACACTTCATTATTTCGACATCGTACATTTCAATTCCGCTGGCGATTATGAAAGGCCGACCGCGTGTGCACGAGCAATCCTTTTCGGTTGCCGGCGTGGCAATTTGAAAAAATCGTCCGGCAAAACGAGCCGCATTCCGTGACGACGGATCTGTCTCGCTGTTGTCGCGGCGCAACACCTTTTCATTAACGGGTAAGAGCGGAATAGAATCGTGCCGGACGGTACGCTATATGGGAGAATTATTATAATTATTCAATTTGTTTATTAGCTTTTTGCATTACCGCTATTAACTGCACACATTTTTTACATCACTAACGTCCATTTCTACCAATGTAGATTAACTTAATCTCGGTTTAACGTACTCTTCATCTTTTTCTAATTCTAATGTCCATTTCCACCAATGTAGATTAACTTTAATCTCGGCTTAACTCACTCTTTAGCTCTTTCTAATTCTTAGAACTAGAAAAAGATAAAGAGTAAGTTAAACCGAGATTAAAGTTAGTTTACATTGGTGGAAATGAACGTAAGAATTAAAAGTTAAACCGAGATTAAAGTTAATCTATATTGGTAAAAATTGTCATAAATGAGGATTAAAAATATAAAACCATAAAAAATAAAATTTATCAATTAAATAATAATATTTTATCGCCAGTAAATAATTAACTTATTAATCTCTTTGTTCGACCTAACTGGCCCATTTATTGTAGAAATAAAGTCTTAGCACAACGTTTCGACCCTCGCTTTGGGTCCTTTTCAAGTGTAAATCTGTAAATCACAGGCTTATAATAAAGTGAGACTTACAACAATAAAGTAAGAGAAAATCAAACATTAATACATACGTCTTACTCAGTAAAATTATATGACCAACGTGCAAACATCTTTCGTGTCATGAGATGTACCAATAAATCATTATTCCTAAAAGCTGAAGTAACTCACTGAGAAGATAAATGAATAAAATTTATCAGTTATCACAATATAATGCCGTAAACAATGCAGATAGTTACTAGAAGATGAAACTGAATATGAGCTCTCTACATTTGTCTTCAGAGAATTTTCTTTTTACATTACCATTTTATTTCTCAACGTGCCCGTCACATTTTCTAATTCTTTCTTATCTTTCATTCCGGCTTTAAGTGAACCTTCTTAACTTCGTTCTGGAGAGAAAGGACCTCGTTTTTTGAACGAATGTAAAAATGGAGTCGTCATAATTTCCGTGATTCACCGCAAAATTCGGCGACGATCCATGAAATCAATAGCAATCAATTCTCTCGCGCGATATCGGTCTGTCGGCTGCAGGACTTTGCCGGGCGGGAAAGGCCAGGCGACACGGAAGAAAACGAGCGAATCTGGACTCGGTCCAGACTCCGGGCTCAAATGCATCCCGAACGAGTGTCCGCCCCATCGCCGGCGCCGGTGCATCGCGTCCGAAGATAGTCGGTCGGGAAAAATCGTGAAAACTCGGAGCGTTCAATTAGGAGCGTCGAGTTGTCGGGGGTTGGAAACGGACGAGGCTGGAGAACGGTGGAACAATTGAAAACGCGTTAATGGCTCGCTGCGAAATTAGTAATTAGCGCCCGGTAATGCACGGTTACCTGTCCCTGACTTCTCTCTCTGGTTAGATATATTGTGCAAGGACGAAAATGACCGTTCAATGCATAGACATAGTATGAATAGACGGAGCATTGCCTCCTTCTCTCTATAGAAAACGTGTTGCCAGCGAATGGTGCGACTGCGACAGAAGAGGGTAGTACTGACATTCTCTCTTTGTCTCTTCGCGCATGCGTTGTTTGTTTGCCGGCAAATTCAAGACAGGTTACATCGTGTTTCCTAACGTCGTGTCATTACGTGCCTAACGTCGCCACATAAATTAAATATATAAACAACGCATGCACGAAGAGACAAAGAGAGAATGTCAGTACTTCCCTCTTCTGTCACAGTCCCACCATTCGGTGGCAACAACGAGAAGTTGACGTTGCTCCGTCTACTTATTCTATGGTTCAATGAATATGGTTCAATGACAGTAAAATTTCCCTCCGAGGGAAAGGAGCGTCGCGCTTTAAAAGCTAAATACGAATGGAAATTGTATTTTACTGCCGACGGCGTTGTTAATTTAAAATGCAGAAAAAGGACTCAGAAAATTCTAATAGGTAGCTCATTAAAATTCTGTGATTAGTTCCGTGATTTTTCCAGCGATGAAATTCTTTTCCTAAATAATGAAACGTTTCAAAAGATGAACGAGAAAGAATTTTCATTTTGCTTCTGATACCGTTATCATTTTTGACGGCGCTTGAATTTTGTCGAATTTTGACGTGGCGATAGCGGGGTAATCTCTATTCATAATACGTGAACAAAGTCATGGAGAAACGTGCATCCGAAGTGGGACACAGACGTCGGGCGAGGTGAGATCCAGGGCATGATCTTCGCGACGAAGATAAAAATGTATGTATGCGCGACGGTAGAATCGCCACCGGCATGGCCGTGGCAATCATCCGCCCCCATCAACCCCCACAGGATCCAACTAGTTTAGCATTTTTCCACCTCCTCCCTCCTAATCCTGACCCATTCCTCGTCCTCGTCCAACTTCCTCGGGGGGACGGCTCTTGCCTCATGAATAAAGATGGCAGATTCCGCGGGGTAGGCAGGAAGAAAAGGACGAGTCAGGATGAAGGAGGAAAGATCACGGCGGCGGCGAGAGAGGGGACAGTAAAGCGTAGAGCGAGAAAGATTAGGGAGAAGAGGGACTTCGTGGCTTGAACAACGGAAGCTCGGCAGGAATTATCGACGAGTCCTTCAAGAGCCTCGATTTCGAGGCGGGGTCGCCTTTGAATGGAATGAATACCGGCGAACCGTCGTACGCAGGACTTTCGGGGCTGGCTTGAGAGGTGTTATCCTCTCCCTCGTGGGAGGAAGTTTTCGCGGTATCGATTATCCCCCTGTGTCGCGTGAAGGAATCTGACGACGACAGCGATGAGCGGGAAGAAGCGGCCAAATATTTTCGTTTGTTCTAAGTGAATACCGTCGAGGAAACGGAGAACGAGCGGCGATGTCGAGGTATCCTGCGAAGAATCCTTCCGGGGACTCGCTCGCCAACGGGAGGATGTGGTTTCGTAACGATACTGGTACGCTACTATATATCCATAAGTCCGAGAACGTGAGGAAATTTTGAACAAACTTCAACATGCTATACTAATAAAATACACGTCTATATACGCGTATATTCGACACCATTAATTTCAAAACACGACAGCGTGAAATCACTCTTTGTTGCATTTGGTCAAATGTTATTAAATTTTCAAACTGCCAATGCGCAATATAGTTATCTGAATTTTTTAAATTTAGATAGAAAAAACATTGAAAAAATATCGGCCGATACATATCAATTTATGTATAACGATACATCATACATTTTATATATGTATTATATATAACGACGAGTGGAAGAATTATTATAGAACGAAAGATATTATTATTATTCTTATAATAAAATTATTTTTGGCATCTTCTCTCTCGCCGGCAAGATTGAGTGCATAAAATCATTATATTAGAAATAACCCTGCAAAAATTTTACTGTATTATATATTTTAGCCAAATTCCTCTGGCGTTGTATTTTCAGAACATTGTTCTTTTGGTGCCGCAGATCATATCTTCGTGTAGGATAAATCGGAGTAAGAACAATTGTTCGCACCAGCACGGCCGTCCACTTCCTTAACCCGGGACATAATTGCGCGCTGCCGTTCGTTGTGCGGGAGAGAATGCAGAGCGCGCGATCTTGCACTTTCACTCGTCTGTTTGCCCGCTTCCTTTCTCGCGGAGGGAGGAGAAGATGGATTTCGCGATTATGCGGAATTTATACGGCGTGAATGGGACGCTGGTACAGCCGTAACAATATCTCGGATTCGCGCGCTCGCGATAAATAAGGATGCCGGTACAGGAAGCGCTCTATAAATTGGACGGCTTTTATATAAAAGGAGACCCGAGTGCTAGTTGTTGCAACTATATCGAGATAAAGACGCTTTCGTGAAAATTTTCGAAAACGTTTAAGTGCTATTTCCAAGCTTTCATTATATAATCTGAAAATATATATAAACATGAGTATAAAGTAGATATTATAAACATAAAATTATTCTCATGTCGCAACGAAATACGTGCTGCGACAAGTTTCCCTTTAGAGGGAACGCTAAAAACCTATTTCTCAGTTTTGACGTAGATGCGCTTAGTTGGTTCTATGTATAAAAAGCCATCCGTCTGAAAAGCGAAAACGCAAGTTGAAGCGGAAAGCCGAGCTGCGCGAACGTTGCGGGCTTCTTTTAACGCGACGTTTATGCGAAACGCGACGGAGAATGACGTCCATTGTAAGGCGCGCGAAGAAGCACGATGACGTTACATGTGACCCAATCTTCTTCTCCTCATCTATGCATGCGCGACAGGGTAGAGGAAGATAAATCACCCGATTACAGGAGATTGGTATAGCATCGGAAACGAGCGCGACGAAACAGGTGCACGGCGCGCCGAAATGGGGAATGAAAAAACGTCTAAGCAAGATGCATCGCTGTACTTCTCATAACTGTAAAAGACTGGATAGAGCGATGCTGTGATGAGCGATGAAAATTCCTTCCCTCGCTGTGATCCTGCGCTTATCTTCATACGCGGGAAGACGAAAGATGAGGACGCCGCGAGCGAAACTTCACTTCTTGTAAATTCCACAAGGTGACTGTACGGCCCAACGCGCGTCTCGAATTATTTCTCGTTCGTTTGCGGGAAAACGTTTGCGGTGCAGGTACGACGTCGCGCCGCTCCTTTTTCCCTCTTATCTCCGTCTGTCCTCCTTTATTCCGATCCTCATTCTTTCCTCCGGAGGCACCGGGGAGAAGATAGATCTACCGATTATGGGGAACCGGTATGAGCGCGAGCGCGCTACAACGCAGGGGGTTGTTTGTACATCCGCGGCGACATCTCAGACCCGTGTGCGGATAAATAGGGGCACACAACCGCCCACTCGGAGACTCACGTAGAAAGAGAAAGAGCGAGAGAGGTTGGAACGAGTGTGAGTGGTGATGGTAGCGCTGGCGTGGATGTGGAGTGTGGAACCTGGGGCATAGCGCGGGTGGTAGACGGCGTACAAGTTCGCGAACAGTATATATCTGTCACGAGGCGTCGCGTGATAAAGGGTGGTGTTGCCGGTGGGTCCAAGTTAATTTATGGCCGCCCGACGAAATATTGTTCCCACAGCAGAGATTAGTATAGCAGCCACTGTCGTTGACCCATCCTCGTTACTCTTTGCTCTTTTTCTCTCTTGCCTCTTTCTCTTTTTTCTTCCTCTTTCTCTCTTCCTCCAACGCGCTACCGGGAACGGAGCGGAGTGCGTCCGACGAAAAGCGAAGATTACTCACCACGCCGAGTGAAAGCGCTAATTGGGCCCGACTAATTAACCGGGCTGCTTCGCAGCGGCGACCGATGGATTTCAGTGGTTTTCAGCGTGAAAGATGTCGAGTTTTAATTCTCGCGACGTCGCTAACGAAAATTTTTGAGGATTCTGCGCGTATAACATGTATTTGTAAAATTATTAAAAATACGGATTATGTTTTAATTTTTACACGGAAAGAACAGTTTTGCTGAAATATCTAAAAATTTAGCCAGATACAGATCTGAAAATAATTTTGTTAGACCATCAAAAAGTAACTACGTGGGACGCTCAATCATTATGATAATGCTACAAAAAGTTTTGATATTCCAGCAAATATTTTGGGCGTCCTACATGATTATTTTGATGGTCCAACAAAAATTATTTTCAGATTCGTATCTGGCCAAATTTTTAGATATTTCTCAACAAAACCATTCTTTCCGTCCACTATTTAAATTTTCATTTCAGTTCTTCAATCTTCGTACAGCGCAATGTTGTGTCTAATTAGTTAAATTATTAAGCAGCAATTTTTTGCAAAATTCTAACGGATGCGCAAAGAGACAACATGTTACGGCTAACAAATTTTCTAAATCGTGCGTTATCATTGAGTACGTTTTCGAACATTTACGTATTGGGGACAATACGTTTTCTCATTTGGCCCTCCGCGATTCGCGGCGCAGACCATTCCGAAGTGCGCATTAAATTATTAGGACGACGGACGAGAGTTTCGCGAAGTGGTCGAAAATTTGTCGTGGGTGGTGTTGAAAAATGGTCGGCACGTTCCCCGATAACACAGCGGAAATGGGGGCACCGCTCCACGGCCAATTAACGTGTCGCTGGCCCAGTCAGAAGTAATTGCGGATTTAATTAAGCGACGGGAGAGTCGGATCTTCGGAAATATGCATCACGCCGAAAGTGCATGCAACCCTCGCCGCGATTGTTCATTTCCATGACGATTGCTTAATATAGTTACATACATAGGTTATTCCAGAATTAAATGCGGTTACATAAAAAAGGCATAGTACACTCACAGAAAAAAGCCGTATCAGCAACTAGAAATTTGTGGACAAATAGCGCCTCAACTATGTGCTATAAAGTTGCAGTAACAACAACAAATAAGTTATATGAACTAAGAAAACATAGTAATATTAACCATAGTAATATTAAACATAGTAATATTATTTATAGTAAATCGTTGGATAAACTATATATTTGTCTAAATATTTGTCTAAACTGGAAAAATGTTGT
>NJRL01000018.1:344430-364411 GCA_003063815.1 Aphaenogaster rudis
GACATGTAACGCAGCTCTCGAATATCACAACATTAAATTGAAAAATCAATTTAATGATATATCAATTTAATGAAATATTAAAGTTTTTAATTTTCTCGCTGTAAATTTAAATAATTGTAATTTAATGAACTCTTTCACAACTTATTTTAGCTGATTTCTTCGCGATTATAAATACGAGCCGCAAAGTCTAACACAAGATCTCTCAGGAATACTCAAGAACGAAGCGTTTTGGGAATAAAAGTGTACAGAAATCCTCGAGACAAAATTACAAAAGAGAAGAGAATACAAAGACAGAAGAGAAAGGAAAAAAAAACAAGAAAGCATCCGTCAAATACAGCGCATGGCGACAAAGGGAACGCATCGAAACGATAAAAGAAGAAAGGACGCTAGTGAAGTAATGGCGGGACGGTTCAGGATCGAAGAAGAAACGTGAACGGTATGAAAAAGGTGCGAAAAACGGAAGGAGAGAAAGAAAGAGAGAGAGAGAAAGAGGGATAGATAAAGGGAGATGTTAGGCCGCGTAAGGATGGCCAAAAGGATTTGGCGTGCTGCCAGAACCGGTCAATCGACAGTAGATAACCTCCAGACTCATCCTGCACGACGAGAATTCTGCGAGTAAAAAGCTTACGCCGCGGAAGAAAAGAGAACGAGGGAAAGAGGCATGGGGGGAGGTAGAAAGGGTGGAGAGAAAGACGATATCAAAGGGAAGCCAGCTCGCAAGTCACGCTGGGCTTCAGCCTCGATACGTCTCGCGCTGACTTCTGGGCGGCTGCATTAAAATCTGGCAAGGGGCGATGGCCAGATTTTGCGATGACTTTGCGAAGTTTTGCTTTCGAAATTTATACGACTAACGATATTACGCAACGTTGTCATTGCAATTGAATGCCATAAATCAGAAAGAATCTAAGTGACAAAAAGAACGAGGAATAAAAAATCGAGGAACGGAATTTAAAAGAGCTAAAGCGAGAAAATCAATTTCTTAAAAATTTATATCCCGGAATTTCTGCGGTAATTAGTAACAATTGATCTTTCTATAGACTGGAAAAATTATATATCGCAGGCAAATATAGATATTACAGAATAATTATGGAAAGTAGTGTGCCAGCGAAAATGTTGGAAAATCTGCTAAATTAATATGAAGCCTAAAGTATGTCAAATTAAATTCCCTCGTAATATTTATTCCGCGAAAGCATACTCTTTTCCTATCTTAATATAATACCCGCGCGAATTTCCACGAAGATAAAGAGAAGGCCTTTTGAAGTAGTAAAGATGTCGAACACAGTCAAAGATTGAATTTTCGACCGGGGCTACGGCTACACACAAGAAAGATATTCCCTTGGAGCTTCAGTGTACGTCAGATAAGTAAGTGGATAAATTTCTATCGAGGGCCGCGGAAGCAAGATCGACGAAAGAAAAGTTCGACAAGATGGAACCCGAGGAAGCCGGTATAACTAACTGTAGGAACGAAGATGTAAGATTATTTATACAATTTGCACTCCAATAACCCTTTGATCACCTCCGAGTTTTGAAACAGTTTTCCTTTTTTACGTTGTTATCTTTGCAACAGAATAGGATATAAGGATATCCTATTCTAGACAATAATGTAATTAAATATTTTTTAACAAAAAGGATTCATTTAACGTTTCACATAAATTTAACGTGAGACGTACGTTGGAAGAGTTGATCGATAATAAACGTTGCGGAAAGCTAAAAATTACGAGGTGTTTGTTATTCATGCTGAATGAGAAAGTTCTTACCGCTCGTATGACGAAGAAAGAGGATCTGTTTGCCGATGCGAGATATCACAAGGAAAAAAAAAGCGAAGTATAATCTAGCGTAGCCCGAGCGAGAATAGAGGGAAGGATGTAAAAAAAAGAGGAAAGCAAGAGCTTTGAATCGCGGCAACGATCGACTGTGGAAGCTCTTGAATCTGAAATGTTTGAAACGTTGAAACATAAGATCGAAAAGACGGCGAACGGTCAAAGATCATCGAACTTTCAAACCCCCTTTGGGGTGACTACAAACGGATGAAAGAAAGATAGAAAAAAAGAGAGACAGCGGCAGGTGCTAGAGGAAGAAAAAAGGAAAAGGGGGAAAAGTCGGCTGGAAATCCAAGAGTTACGAGGACACGGCCGATATCTGAGTGGATAAATTCCCGACAAAAGAGCCGCCGCCGTTAGGGGAGTGGTAAGGGGTGAGGAGATGTAAAAAGGTGTTCAAGACACGCAGGAAAAGTCGGCGAGGTTGGTGGCGAGAGGCGCGGGGCGATATGAGCGCGGAACGAAGGAGAAAGATGAAAACGATGAAATCCGGTGCGCGCTCTCCCGTCTCTGCTTACTAATACAGCGCGGCCATATGCCGCGTAATATCGCGATTTCTATGATAACGATACCTGCTCTTTCTCTTTATCTCTCGCCCTTTCTCTCTCTCTCGCGCGCGCGCGGAGAGAAACTTTGAGCTCATCCGGAGGGTCGGGAAGGACGGAGATTATGTATCCGGCGACAGATAAGTGTACTCCGGGCGCGCTTATCTCGATCTAAGGGGGATATTCACCAGTCGCGGTACACTTGTGTATTTACTTTCGCGTTTATTTATCATGCTGATGAGGAAAGGCGCCCGGCTTATCACGAGCGCAACGGGATTTCGTTGTGTATGTAGCTCGCACAAGCCGCGACACCTGATCCCGACGTCCCGGAATTCCCCGGGATTATCCTGAGACCCCTATTTGAGATTCTGGGACCTCAAGGTCCCGGTTTTCCTCACTGGAGCCATAACCGAGTTGTGACGTTAGAAGTGAGAAATAATGTTAATCTTTTTATCTTACAATATACGCTGAAATAAATTGGTTTATTCTCACATGCCATACTCGCGCGCGTTCGCTAGTATATATTGACAAAATATACCATTATATATCCCGTTTAATTTATATAGAGAGTAACAATGTAAACCAAGCAGAGTTCTCTATATGCGACACTACGTAGGAACATAGGTTGAGATGATTGAATTAAGCGCGAACCGACGCAGTTGCTTCCCAATATTAACTCGATTTGCGACGTGTATTCCGTGAATTTGTTGCAGCAGGAGAAACAATAAGTATTCAGAGGAAAGCGAGAGCAGACATGACTGCAAATACTACAGACTTAGCCAAAAGCAAAGGCAAATTTGTGAATTATGATAGCCGAAGTTATCTCATAATTCTTTAGTAATAATCAAATTCGTTTGATCTAAAACTTAATCTTTCAATTTAGTTAACAAACAAGATACTGATTTAGAAGTATAGTAAAATAATAATAATTAAAATATTTTACTAGCAATCCAACTTCGACGGCTACTACAATTTAGCGACAAAATTAACCTCGCCTCTTAATTTGCGAAGATTGACTAGTTTATTAAAGACGCTCTTTTCCTTTTGGACAAGGCTGTAGAAACCTGCAATTTATCTCTCGTCTAGCTCAACAAGAAACGCGGCGCATACTCGCCGTGCCTTCTTGTAACAGCTCGACGGAGCTTTTCGCGAAAATTTAGCATTCGCCCTCGTTTCGCCGCACTTTGCAACTTCCCGTGGAGCTGCGGCGGCTCGCGGAGAAACGCTCGGGATATTCTCGCGCAGAAGCTCGCAAGATTCGTTCGTGACTCTCCCTCTCTCTCTCTCTTCTGCCTCTTTCCCTTTCTCAGACAAATAGCAAAAGGAGATACTACAGAGGATAAGGGGAAAAGATCGGACCGAATCTCTTCGAAGCGTCTACCACGATTGAACGCGATGTTTCCGCTCGAATAAACCGCAAGACCGACCCACAATCGTTGCCTTAGATAGAAATCCGTGGCCTCGAATGTCGACGAACGTACTTTCTTTCGTGCGAAAATTTGCGAGAGCCGTAGAATCCGTGAGGATTCATTTTTAGATGAAATCCTTACTACAGATGCAACTGACGCAACAAGATTGGGATCTGCTCAAATTCGCCAAATTTCAGCGAGTTGCGTTCTTAAAAACTTTAGTAAAGGCATGTCTTTCTTTGTTCTAAATGAAACGTTACGATATCAAAGTTGGTCGAAATTCAGAGAAATTGGTCTCCAATTAATTCCTTTTATTTACACAGAAAAAAAATAGACAGCCAAGTTATAGCTTGCTAATGCAGGTTTAATATTTATAACTTGGCAGAGTTGATAGTGTAGCAAAGAAAATATGCTCATAACTGCTTTCAGACATATTTTCTTTGTTATTTTATCAAATCTGCTTAATTATAAATGTTAAACTTGCCTTAGCAAACCATAACTTGGCTGTATCAACTAAACTATTTTTTTCCGTGTAGCCTCATCATTGATTACACATTTAAAAATAACTTGTGATATCGTGCAAAATCTAATGAACTATTACTACGGTACGTGATTTCAGAATACATGACTTTATTCTGAAATAATTTGCATCCTTCAATAATCCAAATTAGATTTGACAAAGCATTTGATAGATGACCGATACACGATACCTTCATAAAGAGCATTAAGCGGAGATTTGCGTATACATGTACGCGACTGTGTAGATCAAACTATTTAATCGGATATGTAGGTAACATTGCTTTCCATGATTAAGAGCGGCTCTCGCAGGGTCAAAGGGACAGCCTCGTAATCAGCCGCTATGTACGCGGATCTGCATCATTGCCTACTAGGATATTAAGATCCACGGTATATGAGATAGTTGCCTAATAATCTGTCTGATGATTTGAAACGTTCAAAGGGATCGGCATTATTTACTATTTCCATATCGATAAATTAATTTGTGTATACTGTATAATGATAATAATTAACATCACAGGTGCATCTTGTAATGCAATTACGAAAATTATTTAAATTGAATACGCAATATGATGAAAAATTTGTTATAAAATAGCTAATAAAACATGAAATAAACATGCTATATAAAATAAATTGCTGTAATTATAACGTAATAAAATTGCATTTTTAAATATCGTGGAGCATTTGTATAAAAAGTAAAAGGTGTACATTTCTACGGGAATCTGATATATTAATGAATGTTATTATACTGGCTCGACATAGACGGAGTGGGGAAATTAATTTCGCCGGGGTGTTCCAAAAGAAACGCTCGCCGAGAAATTGAAATGATTGAAGAACCAATTCGTATACTCGGGGGTTGTAATACCCTTAAGTAAACGTACCGAGCGCTTTGTAGTTGTAATATTTCGCGTTCCGATACTTTCCCCTTATGTAAAGCAAGCGATAAGCGCGAGGATACAACTAAAGGTAAATACTTCGCTTCTGTTAGAGCCTATTTCCAAAATTTTGATACAGCCGATAGAGTTCTGGCTCCTCCCTAAAGAGTTTGACTTTCCGAATATATGTCTTTAAAAATTTTGATTGCCAGACATAAAAAAGAAAACCCAAAGAGATGTAAGGCGCCGACTTTATGTTCTCGTTATGCAAAAATCGGTAATAACTTTCTCATTTTAATCAGAATTGATTTGAGTCGTATTATTTTTTTATATGAAATTCCTAAATTATTAATCTTGCGTTATTGTCATTTCGTTTCGATGAAATACGATCTCCCGCGAGCCGAGTAGCGAGGAAGAAAACCAGAACGGTGTAAATGCCAAGCGGCAACTACTTGGAAAGGAAATTTATATGTTTCTCTACTTAGCCTGAAAATAGTACTGCAGATTCTCTGAAACATGAGTAAGTAAATCACGAAGATAACAGTACTAAAACATCCTACTTTCCCTGGAATTCTCATTTCGTTCGAACACCATAACTACTGCTGCCGTTAAAAACTCCCGAATGAAAATACACCGTCCTTAATCAACATGCACATAGTAAATAAATCGTTAATTGTTGTGCAACAATATTAGATTATATTAGTTTCTACGGGGAGTTAAATTTTTTATGGAATCAAATATTCAACATGTATGTATAGCCTCAGATAAAAATGTATCATAAAATTTCCTGGTTTTGTTAAGATTGGCAGAAAGCCATCATTAGCTTTCTTTTAGCTATTATTGTTCTTTTTAAACAGAAGTATCAGAAGATATAATCCTAAATACAGATATTCGGATGTGACTGATAAAAAAAATTAATATCTCTTAAACGTGACTTCAGTTTTTTGCCTTCCTGCCTTATGAATAAATCGCTTAAGTAAATAATTGGTTCTGCCTGAAGAAAAAAAGACAAGATGTATCGCGAGTACAAGACGTAGCGATTAACATTTCGTCGATTGCGCATCGCATGATACCGCATTGCAACAAACGCATTAATTTTGCGCATTGTCGCAAAACGAAGTATTCCTATTTTCCGGCCAATACGCGTATACGTATGTATCTATGTACATACGTTATAACGACGTTCCAACATGCACGCGTACCTTGGAGTATCGTAAATATTCATGAGGCCATAAATATTCATGCCAGCCCCGTTCAAAGGGAATCGTTTAAAGAAGGAAAAACCGAGAGAAACGACATCAGGCTCCTTCTAGGGATATATCTCCCTCTTATCTGGCGTCACTCGAGACGAAGAAACCAACGTCTCGGATGTGAATCCAGATAATACGACGCATTTTTGACGCATCATCACTGATGCAATAAAAAGCGTATTGCATCGAGTTCACCGGTCTGTCACACGCCATTAACTCTCATGACAAATTACCGACATTATTCTTACGATAAGTATGGATTGTTAATCGCATCCCTCCTGCAAACTTGAAATTAACCGGAGACATCTTGCAAGGATACTTTTTAATATAATGTGTACTTTATATAAAAATATATATATTTTTAAATATCTTTAATTAATAATTTGTTAATCAAAGATTGATCATATTATTTTCCACAATTTTTAATATTAAATATATTTAGTAATAAAGATTCTCAAATTAAAATTCCACTTGTTATAAAAATGTTCATATAAAATTCCAAGAAACGCGAATAGATAATATTTAATAGTTAACAACATTGAAAATATATTGTGACATTTAATTATATAACACAAAATTTAAAAATCGCAACGATTGTCGACGAGCTCGATCGATAGAGAACGCGGTCCCTTGATTTACGAGCATCCCTTATATGAGACTCGAGAGAGTGACTCTACGAGAGAGAATTAAAGGGGAACGAACGTTCCAGATCTTACCGAGCAAACCATAAATTTGCTTCATAAATATATCGTGAAGATTGCCCGAGCTAGAGGTTCCTCCGACGATTTACACATCGTGTTGCAATCATCGCGATTCTCCTTACTCCTTTATGGTTACATCACATTCGAGATCAAATATCAAATCGAGACTTCAGCTTGAAACAGTATTTCAATAATTATGTGATAATATGTCGAAAGAGCTAATTAAGTAGAACAGAGAAGAAGTATATAGTTTTATATTGTGGTTGACGCGATTACGACCGCAATAATTTCATCATCGACACCAGATGATACTCGTCGAAATGGAAGACGGCTTTTATCCCGCAATGAGATCCCTCCTCTCGTACAAAATTTTACGCCGTAATAAACGTAAACGTTCGTCTGTTTGGCCCATTACGTTTTTCTTTCCACTTATTATCTCGTTGCGCAGTCGCCGTTACGACCGAAATGGAACAGGAGGAAGCCAAGCTTAGGGAAGCGGGAGTCCGTCCCTCCCTCGCTGCCCTACACGGTTTACCTAAGAAACGTAAGGGAGCCCTAAGAACCCTCGTTGAAGAAAATTCATTTCCTCGACAACGATCGTACGAGCGTGTTACGGCCAGGTCTGCGGAATGCCGGGGCTGGATGCAGGCGGGGAGGAAGGTTGCAATGAAAACAAGCTACTGTAACTACCGGCCGCAACATGCAGTATTGTGGGGATACGAATTTAACCACCGTCGGTCTGCGAATTTCGCTGCAACGCGGAAGCCAACTTCGAGATCACCACTCGGGAGACAAGACGGACACGTCGCGTTACAAATCGATGAGACTTATTAGGTGTACAAATTAATTCTCGGCCTTTTTTAAGTAAATGTAATGTTTATTTATAAAAAAATCAAATAATTTTTTAATCTTCAAAATAATCTCCATCAGCTTCTATATATTTCTGTCATTTCTTGGGCAGCTGGCGAATCCCTTCTCGAAAAAGGACAGCGGTTTTGATTCGATGAAGTCGACAATGTTTTTATTGACCTCTTCGAGTGTTTTGAAGTGCAAACAACAAAGTGATGTTGCAGTGACCGAAACAAGTGGTAATCTGATGGGGCTAGGTCTGGTGAATAAGCCGCGTGAGGGAGAAGTTCCCAACCCAATGAATATATGGCGTCTTTGGTGGCTTTCACCGTATGTGGCCTTGCATTGTCATGCAGCAATATCACCTGATGCCTAGTCTCTTTGCCGGTAAACAGTCTTTTCCACTCAATTTCGTCTAATTGTAAGGCTAAGGCCGAACAAATCATTTCCTTAGCCTCGGCGGCATTTTTTTCAGTTGGAATGCGAAGAGCATACAATGTGCTGTTTGTCGGATGTCATCGTGTTCATTACACTCACCTACTTCTTTATGAAGTTATGGCGGCTGCAGAGTTGGGTATTATGGTTTTTAAAATTGGTATTTAGGAACCCCAACGCGGCAGGAAAAAAGTTCAATTTGAATAAGTGCTATAAGTTGATTTAATTTGGGGGCCGAGAATTAATTTGTACACCTAATAATTAGGCAAATTCGAAGTAAGAGAAAGGGAAAGGAAAAAAGTAAATTCTAGGCAAAACGAACATCGATAGGTAGATTCAAACTTGATGTAAACGATTTTAGAATATAGTGCAGTGCACGCCTTTGGAATTTTTTAATATAGATGCATGTTAATAGGATTAATATTTCTAGAGAAAATATAAATTAAATATTTAATTTAACGACAAATTTAAATTTTGGAATTTCGATTGATAATATACGATTCTTCAATTCACAGCATTGTGCATTGCTATGCACAATATTGCATAGTCGCGATCGCGTGTCGGGATAATCAACAGCACGATGTAACATCTACGAGATTGAAAACGCGAGAAACGTATAACCATACGCGCAATCCTTTCGCTTGGTGCCATCGTAAAGTTTTAATTGCTAATTAAATCAATGTATGTCAGTGAGTTATATTGTATCGGGGACGCGCTGCTACGCAAACCTAATTCAACAGCAATTAGTTGCGCGGCACGTATCGGGCACCATCTCGCTTTTCGAAACCATATGAGCTGCCTAAATGATTCCGGAACACATTTACACTATACTTTTTACTCACAATCAGTGCTTGTTTCTCGATTTATTTTCACAAGTTAAAGAATGTAGGAAATAGTGTAAGATGATATTATTATATTCTGTAAAATTACATGAACAATAGATGTAAAATTTATACAACTTATAATAAAAACGCATTTCAACTAAAAATCGTATAAATTTTTACTCGCGGTTCATGTAAATCACACACCTTTTTTTACAGTCCTTTACGTGAAAACATTGCGACAACATCCTTCGATACCGAAACAGCTAGCGAAGAAATAATATTCAGTCTTAAAATCTCGACACAATTGCACTGTCTCTTGCGTTAGATCGTTTTACTTTCAAATTTATGTGCAAATCAACACCGAATAGATTATCTTCGTCGATAGTATCTCCCAATATTTTCGTCCGCGTTCACACGGATTTATGCGGACAGCGGTCTACGCCGGCGAATTAATTGGATTAAATCGCCCGCAGTTTAATATTCATTTCATGCCTTATAGAGACGCCGCGAAGCTCGCAATCCGTATAAATTGCAGTGCCTTCAAAAAGCAATTTCATTTTGTACGTGAAGTTACCGCGGAATATGAAAGCAGGCTATCTTCTCCCGACAACCCTCTCAATTAGGAACCTAACTCTCGTAGAAATTATTACACCAGAAAATGTTCGGAACGATGTAATACCGGGATTACTACGGGTGAGCATATGACGTCGAAAGCGAATTTTTGGCGGAAAATCTAATTTTTCGATTCATCGCGATACGTCCAAAAATTCCTGCATCTCTCGTCTCGCTATTTATTGCCGTTAGATCTGCCGTTGTACCACCGTATATTGCAATTCATATAAGTTTTTATAAGATGAAACAAAATTGTATAAGGATATAACAAATCATGCAATTTAATTTGTTTATTTAAAAACTAAAGTCTATTTAGTTTCTTTTCTGTACTATTTACTTATTATACACAATTTGTTATTTGCTATACACAAAATTATATTATTATATTATTTAATTTGTTGTTTGTTATCTAACTATGTTAAGTGAGTATTCATGTGCGACCAATTGTACTGAGAAGCAAGAGTAATTTTTAATGTGGTGCATATTGCTACACACACATACACTTATATATATATATAAATATATAAGATTTCGCTGTTATGCATATTAAACTCTACAGAAAAAATAAAGAAGAGAGTATACAGCCCTGCCGGCTGTAATAACCCTTCTGTAATTACGCGCTTAAATCACTGTCGGCGGAGTTATTGCAGCGGAATACTTTCCGCGCGGCCGAATGCGCTAGCATGGCGAATGCTCGAATCCTGGCAGAGCGTCAGGTTATCCAACTTTCTGCAATCCTGACAAATTTCTTTTTCTCTCTTCCCGATTTCGGTACGCGCGTTATTTCCGATTCACCGTGAAAATCGATGATCCGACTACTCTCGCGACGTTCGAAACTTCAAAAAACGCTCAACTCGCCGCAAACACGAAATCAGCGGACTTTGGGGCCAATGACACACTGAACTATGTGAAAGAAAGTTATATCAAATGAACTATAGACACACACACACGTGCAGACACACGCACACACACAAGTCAAAATGAGTTTTGGATTTTCATTAAGCTAAAAGCATAAGCTTTTTCACCAGCTTTTTCGCTTAATACAAATCAGCTTATTATATATTATGATAAGCTGATCTGTATTAAATAAATTAATTTATAATTAATCAGTTTTATTTTTTATTGCTCTTTTTATTTTAGAAATTTCCATATTACAAATCATTAGAAACTCAATTCTGAAATCGATTAAAATATCTCGTTGAAGCATACATTCGCAAATCGTGTATGCTTTCAGAGAAAAATACTAGATCTTCTTAAAATTATGTACTTTATTTAATTCATTATAAAATGTTTTAGTTATTCGTTTGTCAACACATCTTCCTTGTACAACTCAATATATTTTCATGACGATTCTTTAAAAGTGCAACGTCTCAGCGACATAGCTGTCATAGACTTGAATGATCGTTTCCTTCAAATCTACGTTTCTACCCTGACAGAATTCAGGTCGGCTCTCTCGTCGAGCATCGTCACGAGTGAAATTCTACGGAAGAAACCAGCGATCTCGGCGAAATAATTGGCTCCATTACAAGCTTAATGCGCGCCGAAATTATGATAGCTGAACTTTCGGCGGCATATGTTCGCGGTCCGACAACCGTCTCGGTTTTCCAACGCGCTTTTCCGCGATCTCTCGAAAATTTCCCTCAACCCGCGATGCTCTCAGCTGCCGCCCTTTCACGCCCTTTCCAGCCCTTCGCGTTTCACCCGACGCGAAATCGAGACGGGGGATTCTCGGCGCGTGACGCGCTCCGAAATTCTGGGTTTTAATTGCGCCCCGGATATTTCAGGGGGACAGGGCGGAAAGCATTAATGGACCGAATCCGAGGCGGAGCTGCAGCGCGACGTGCTGGTGCAACGCGTGCACTCGGACAACAGGGCGGATGTTTAATTGAGCATTCGGTCGCGCCCGCCCGAACGCGAATGTCTCTCATAATCCGGCGTGCCAATTAACGCTATTAGAGACATCGAGCGCGCCAGCACGCACCCGGCCGACAGCGGTCCACGATAAATCCGATAATTGATTGTGGATCGACCCATGTACAGGCGGCCCATTGCGAAAAATCGATGGCTCGCGATTACCTCGCGAAAGCGAATGTAGGAATTTTTAAAAGCGTTTAAGAGATTTTGTTAAAAAGAATTTAGCATTATGATTGTAAGGCCGATTCTACAATAGGGTGTAGTAAGCTTTAAGCCCTAAGAAATTGACCAATCACAGTCGATTATTCTCCTCAAATTCTACTGTGATTGGTCAATTTCTTAGAACTAAAAGCTTACTACACCCACTGAGAGAAAAATTTATGATATTTGTGACTATAATTAAATTGTAAATAATTATATGGTTAAGTGCACCATTTTTATAGTTATTACTGCTATAATGTTAGTAATAATAACAAAAAAATAGTTACAAATACCATAATTTAACTATAATTATTATAATTAATTATTATTAATCATTATGGTTGAAACCTTTTTTAACTATAATAATTATAGTTAAATTATGGTGTTTGTAACTATTTTTTTGTTATTATTACTAACATTATAGCAGTAATAACTATAAAAATGGTGCACCTAACCATAATTATTTACAATTTAATTATAGTCACAAATATCATAAATTTTTCTCTCAGTGCCCTATTGTAGAATCGGCCTAAGAGAACTTACAATCTTCCATAACATCAAGACAAGAGATATGGAAGATGCAAATCATCCTCCATTTCTCTTACAATTTACACAATGAAATAGATAATTTTCCTGTTAAAAACATTGCCTCAGGCGCTATAAATCTATATTCAATTTGTTGTTATTCAAATAATAAACTATTAAACACTTGTGTATAAATGACGCGATGGTACTTCGAAAGCATAACAGTTACCACGTTGGATTAAATTATTAGTCCGCCGGGTGATTAATTGTCCGGAGAATTATGGCTCTCGGCTATTGTCCCGCTGTAAACACACGCGGTATTCCATGTCAAACGCGAGTAAAATTTAGTAATTTTTCGCTTCAGCGGTCACAAGCGCAACCATTTCAATCGATTCTGCCATTGCGTCCTAATTTCATTTGTCACATAAGCGAATGCAGAACGCTCGTATCACAATTATTACCTCTATTTTTCCACCTCCATAGTCTTTTCCAAAATTACGTAATCACTGTGTGATTCGCGTGTTACATTTGGCGCAAGTCGATATTTGCGTGGAGGCCGGTGCGCCTCCTCGTTTAATTACGATCGGGAAAAGTCACGTACCCGATCTAATTGAAAATTAATTCCCTTCATGCTGAGCAGCGCGGTCGCGAAAATAGGCGAAACTCATCCCGGATTCGTATGTCGCCGGAAAACCGGAAGATCGTTTCGGCCAAGTAAATGGGAATTCGAATCGCGTCGAGCGAGAAAAAGCTGCGAGAGAAAATACAAATAGAACGCCTCTCGAAATCGCCCGTATGTATATAATCGGACTCGTGTCGAAGTAAAATTCAACGCTGCTCCATCATTCACTATTCATCATCGATGTGTACAGACTCGCTGAATTACCTATCTGAATTTGATTTATTTTGTCGGAATTCTATTTTGCTTAATAAGAGAGGGCTCTCATCCATCTCACCGTGAGCAACTCGCAGCCCATCGCTCAAAGGCTAAATTCATTATTTGCGAGGGCTGTTCCAACCATTTATAAATTATCAACGAGTGCACTCTCGCTCCCCGTATTTTTCGCTTATGAGTGCCTTATATGTGCAGCGCGGCCTTATCGCGGTTCATCCTACTGGAAAACGTTGACGCTCGAAAAATTCATCTCGCGTCGCACTAAGCTCGCATTTTGCGAAACGAGAGAGTCCCCTCTGATTCCCTTTCTCCCCCTGTCCTAACTATCTCCACGACAAGGATGGAACGAACGAACGAACGAACGTACGGACGCGGAGAACTCCGGGTAATAGTCGAAAGTTTATAGAGTCTAACCGGAGGAAAGTAACTGGTTTATGGGAAAACTTTCGCCACGTCCTCACACGGAAAATTTACGTTTGCAGCGCTTCCGGAGAGGGGACCGGAAATCACAGGCCTGTCCTTGCACTACGCCGTCGGCGAGAACGTGACTGCCAACTGCAGTGCCTGGCCGTCCGTGCCTAAGGCCAATCTACGTTGGACCATCAACGGCGAACCGGTAAAGTACCTTTCCGCATCCCCAGCGCTAGTCAACTAGCCCGAGGCCCCGTCCGCTGTACCGGTGTATTGCACCGGCGGCGTGTACGTGCTTCGTCCGGTCGCGGGAGATGGTTTCGTGTGTTCTTTAGATCGAAAGAGTCGAGTTTATATAGATGTAGCCGTACTAGTTTATCTTTGCGTGGAGAAAGCCGAAAGTGAACGGAGCCGCTGCTGCAGCTACGCTTTATTACATTTGTTTAAACACATGTATACGAAGGCTTTAAATGAGATCAGAAAGCAACAGTTATATAGGAATGTGTAGAAAACAAAGCTGAGCAAGATTGACTTTTTTCGCTGAAACGCAATCAAAGAGTTGACATTTTAATTTAAATGTTGAAAAGCTGGAGGGATTTATAATTTTGTAATTCGTAATTGAAATAGCAAAAAGACAGAAATCTAAGACGTAGCTCTCGGAATAAAAGGAAGACTTGAAAAAAGTTGTTTTATGCACGGAAAAAAAGAATGTTTATGCCAACCAGATTTCTGTGCGAGCCAACCAGAATCTGGTTGGCATAAACATTCTTTTTTTTCACCACAGAAGAGATTTGTTTCGACTCAACTGGCCAATATTTAATTTAAATTAATATATCGCGAATCGCAATATTTTTCGACCATGGATTTTGGTCCTTTCTAAAGAAAGTGAAATTAATTTTAATGTTAAGAATTTGTTGCGAAAAATTTTACCTTAGCCAGGATCCTGCGACATATTAATTTAAATTAAATATTGGCCAGTTGAGTCGAAACAAATCTCTTCTGTGGTTTAATATTTGCTGGCGAAGAATATCCCATCTCTTCTTTTTTATCCGTGTGAAAATCCTATTTTACTAAATTCCATACGGAAAAATTTTATCTTCTAACGTTGATCATATCTGGGTGGTCAAACTTCAAATTAAATTAAAAAGGATTTATTCAATTATGCATGTACATACTTGAGGCACATTCCGCCGGAAGACTTAGGCTTTACATGTTAAGTAGCTCTCTAATATCATAGTTAAACTTCGCGTCACGTTTTTCACCGGGAAAAATCGGCTTCAATTTCGTCGACGGATCTGTCCTTAACGGGAAAGTCGGAGCACCCTTTCCGTCGTAGACACGACGGAATTGATTGGATAGGTACACGCGTATACACTCCGATCTCGCCGGTAAGCTGCTTTCGCGGCGGAATCTGATTTCGCGTAAAGCGATAGTGTCCGCGCACGAAGACACTGGCACGGCAACGAAAGCGTTGTCGAGAAAAAATCTTGTTTCTTGCCACCGTGATAACGAAGCCGAGGCCCCGAGGCCTACCCTCGCGATTAGTACACGGAAAGAACGGTTTTTCTGAAGTATCTAAAAATTTGGCCAGATACAGATCTGAAAATAATTTTGTTAGACCATCAAAAGTAACTACGTGGGACGCTCAAACATTATGATAATGCTACAAAAAGTTTTGATATTCCAGCAACTATTTTGGGCCCTACATAATTATTTTGATGGCCCAACAAAATTATTTTCAGCTTTGTATCTGGCCTTTTTAGATACTTCAGCAAAACCATTCTTTCCGTGTATATTCGACGTTTTGCGCGACGCGAGACCATCTTCGATGATTTTGTCTTGTTTCGTCCTTGATGAGACAACGACGATCCGGGAAAATCTACGGAAAGTTCTACTATCGTGTTAAGTCGCGAAATTTTCGTTGCTGCGAGCAAGAGATTAAATAAAAACAGTACAATTTAAAATTAGTTTCTTAATTTTAATATAAATTCATTGTCAAATTTTTACGAACTGAAATTTTTGTTTTTTTTGTTAGTAAAATAATTCTTATATATATATATATATATATATATATACGTAGTTTTGATATAATGTACATGTTTTTCATATATAAATATGATTACGTAAATATAGCGTTTTTCTATGTGTATTATGTAATACTGAAAAATAATTTTTTGGAAATTAAACCGAATTCGAACTTCGTTGATGATGGTTTCTTCATAAGGTAGATAAAAAAATTAACGCGAAATGAATTTACATTCATTTAAAACGTAAAGCATACATGCGCATTTAATGATTACAACAAAGTTCTAACAAATTTTTCATAATGCCATGATAACTTTATGTTCGTGCATTATGATTAAATTTAATTCTTAATTTAAATTCTCCACGAGCGAGCTCGTAGATAATATGCTAAACGAATATTGCGAGTAGCCTGTATAGTACTCACTCATTAAAGTATGTGCGGGATAACGAGATTAGCGAGCCAAAACGTGCAGTATCCTTTGATCAATTTAGAGTCAATTTTACCTTAGCGAAAATTCGATTGGTCTCGCACATCCCTTTGCATTTTTTTTATCTTCAAGATCAAATATTTCGACACGAGCGCGTTCCAAATAAAAAAATTCTTTGACGCTAAAATCAACGTGAAATTTTAAATAAACAAGAAAGTTTTATTATATTGTTTGCAGCTTTGACTATTTCTTTTTCTTATATCTAAATTTCCAGCACAATTTTAAAGTTAAACTTTTTCACTTTATCGTTACGTACATATCGCGAATAGTCAATGCACGCAATTTCCTGCTTCATTATGTTCGCAACTGAAAAATATTAATACCAAGAAGGAAATATTACGAGAACAACGCGAAGCGTAGTAATATTCGCGGAACAATCGGCGGAAGAAAAAAACCAACGGACGGTTTGCTGAACGGGCTCGGCGAAATGTAAAAGATTGTCGTGCAAAATGTATTCCTTAGAAAAGCGTAATTTCGCGCCAAATTGATCGTCGTCCCCGGATCCAAAGCAAATCTCCGTTGAACCGTCAACAAAGCGGCGGGCAAAGTACATTTCTCTCCTTTGCCCGGAGCACTCTCGGTACTTTGATTGTCGCGGGCGTTTCTGTAAATTAGAACGGACTGCGCGCCTCGAGAAAAACGGTAAATTGCTCGCAGCATCGCTCGCGTTTTGTATGCAGGTCGATTAACTCTCGCGGGACTTGTAAGTTCTAGATTGTAACATGGCGAATTAAAACTGATTAAATTATCCTGCGATCACGCATCTAAAACTTTATATTTTTCTTATTCAGCACTAGAGATCTTTCCCCTTTAACTTTTAAGATCTTCCGTCTTCTAATATGAAATTTTATTTTCATTTGAGTAATTTTATGAATGAATTAAGAAATTACAGCAAGTAATTCAACTGAAAATTTTAATGCCTAGATATTTTGATTTGTCTTAAGGCGCCAGACGACATGGCAAATGTACGCCAACGTTGTTGGCGAATGCATTGGCTACCAATGCTGGGCCAATATTGGCCGTATATGCACATGCAATACGATTGATATCTACATGATATCCATTAATATCCATTGATATCCATTGGTAGCCAATGTATTCGCCAATGTTGGCGTACATTTGCCATGTCGTCTGGCCCCGCTTTTACAATTAGCATCAAAGTAGTGCAATCTTCTTATAACGTTATATATATATCACATCTTCTAAAGCTGTTAAAATTCATTACAATTTAAAAAACTATGCATGTATTAAACAAATGTTATTACGAGTTAACAATAATTAATAACATTTTTATTTATCGAAAAAATAAATGCATATCAAATCATGTATACGTTTTTTTATGAATAATACTTTCTATTTTATTACGCTGTTACATTTTTTTATTCGATGTAATTACTAGCGACAGACATATGCATGTATTCGATACACGTGTTTGCGAATTTATTACAACGACGTTTTATTTTTCCGACATTAAAGGACAAAAATTCTTCACTGCGTTTTTTATCTTTTCCTTCGAATCGACATAAATTTTCTTGAGGAAAATATACAAAATGGTTCTGATAAGTTTTCTCTTGCCTTTTCTCTTTACTCCATTGCTATGTTCGATTTTATTTCACAATCGCGCACGGTACCTATTACTTCGCGAATAATTCGAATTTACGATTTTGAGGAGATGAGAAAAATATCGAAGCGGCTTTATCGCCTGCTCCACAAAAAATATATATGGAATTGAGATTTTTTTTTTCATATTTCGCGTATATCGATTGATCGTACGTCACAAGCGTTACACACGCCCCGCCGCGCCGGTACGTAGCTGTTATGGCAATTTTACTTTGCCCTCGTGCATCGCTTGATATAAGTTCGCAAATAATTCGAATTTACGATTCGTACAGGATAGGAAAGACATCGATGTGAACGGACTTTATCGTTCGTTCCGGGTGGGGAAAAAGTGGAAACAAGATTTTTTCGCGTTCTCCTCGCGGAGCGACGGATCGATCGTAAGTTATCGTGCATTGTACGGTAAAACCGACCGGCCGACACAATGGCTGGTTTCGTGCCTTTTTATTAACATACGAGCCGAAACTGCAATCGCGGTCGATATAGTGACATATGGCCACGCTGAAAAGCACCCAGGCACCACTTTTTATACGTAATGGCTCGAATCCGACGTCGGTCGCACGTCTTTTTTTTTCTCCGATGCGGGGTGATATACGGGCGGCTGGCATCGGCGAGATGGGAATTTAATGCGAGCCCATATTTGAATGATACGACGCTTTTTCAGCGACTAGCGCAATGGTAATAGTCTTTCTTTATTATTACGCTCCTACGCGAACAAGTTTCAGCCATTTTTCAAGCGAATCGCGCCAAAGTCGCCCGGAAGTTTCCGACGATTCGAAATAATTCCTCCAGTTCGATGCAGACGCTGGCCGACTCGTTAAATGATATATGGCCTATTATATTCTTATCTGCGCGTGTAACGATGTGTAAAATCATTAAGTTACTGCTGTGAACAATACAATTAATAATCCTTCTCTTCTAGCATTTATTATCTTACACATATAGCGCAATCATTCTCCTGCGATAACTGCTAATATGAATTTCTTGAATGTATATAAATTTAAAGCTGAATCAATTATTAATATTAAAGTGTGATCAATAGCTCATGTAAGATTTCATACAATCGTAAAGAGAGAGTATGTATTTTTCTTTTCTTCTGAATCACGCAAGGGGAGACCCTTTTGAGGAACAATTTGTATTCTCTGCGTTTGAACGCGTAATAAAATGGGTGTCTTTATGCGAAAGGAGGAGCCGCATTTGAACGTGATTTCGAAGAGGCCGTAAAGTCCCTTCACAGTTTGCGTCGCGAATTCTTGGATTCTTGCGAGCTTTGTACGGAACATCGTACATATCAAAACGCATTTTCAAGAGACTACAACAAATCATTCAGGAGAAACGTAACAAAAATTAAATGGATTTAAGAGTCCGACGTTCTGTCAGGATTAGATTGTCCCAGGCTACACCGCTTCTCGGACAATTTCTTGAACTATTCGAAGAAACCCTCACACAACTCATACATCCCCCTCCCCCTTGTGAAGGGTGTGATCGTCATGTTGCCCGCAACCTACTCTCTTAAAGTCAATCAGTGAAAATATCACTGATTGAATTAGTAAAACAGTACGTCACCGACAATCAGTGAATATTTACTGCTATTTAGTAAAAATACTCCCACCTTGGTTCTCTGTCTTACATTTGACTGATTTTAGCCAGCGGAAGTAATATTTTACTGCAAAATCAGTAGACCGCGAGCCAATAAGAGCTCAGTTTGTTTCTGGGCGACACTTTTCTTTTGTTTACGGCCGCGGCGCCCGCGACTGCGCCGCAGCTAGTGATATCAGTTTCAACACGTTTCTCGCTGCTAGAGTGAGCAGTGTTGGGTATTATTATATATCAGTGAAAATATCAATAATAAATATTAAACAAGTAAGAGATGAATATTCTTCGCCAGTGAATAATAAACCAAAGAGGAGATTTGTTTCGACACTACTGGCCAATTTTATTTCAAACTAAAAAATCACGACGTTTCGACCATGGATTCTGGTCCTTCTCAAGTGATTAAATTAAGATTAATTATATGGATCATACACAATTACAACCAATGGAAATGACAATGTTCCAAAAATATGTCA
>NJRL01000018.1:368590-386077 GCA_003063815.1 Aphaenogaster rudis
CGTGGCTGTACCAAATGTTACT
Source organism: Aphaenogaster rudis (assembly GCA_003063815.1). Lineage (NCBI taxonomy): Eukaryota > Metazoa > Arthropoda > Insecta > Hymenoptera > Formicidae > Aphaenogaster > Aphaenogaster rudis. The sequence goes on from NJRL01000018.1 coordinate 368,613, forward strand.
ATTATTGTGGTTGTGGCAACCTTATCGTTTTTTCCGTGTGGAATTAAATAAATCTAGCTTTCTCTCTCAACCCCTTTTCTATGATCTCGACTAATTGTAAGATACAGAGAGAGCTAAATTTTACTTAACTGAACTCCTAGCAACCAAATAGTGTTGATGCAATCAATCTTAGGTCGCACGCAAGAGAATTCAAGGCTTCAAGCACAGTTATAAATCGTCTCTACAGGGAAGGAAACCGTTTCTCCAAGATACACCGACGAGAAAATTGTCCCCGGCACTCGCGTGTTCGATTACTGCGACTTCATATGTAACACGAGGTTCGTCTTCGCATGAGATCGTCGCACACATGTGCGCTCGGCGTGTATATCGCCGACCGGACCCTCGGGAACCGTATACGTTTGCCGTTATACACGCGTGTACCTATGTACTACGTGTATTTCGGTGAACGCGAGCGACCGGAATTCCACGCGGTCCATCGGGAGTCCTGGCGTCAGGATCAAAACACCGCTGGGAGATCACCCGATAAACAACGGCGAAGTCAACTCGTTCGAGCCGCAACATACGTGAGACCATTCCAGATCGTCGAGCTTCGAACCGACGGCTCTTAACCATCGCTGATTATTCGCGAAGTTTCATGAATTTGTAAAAATTTTTCATGAATCTCTTGCAGCTTCTTTACAAAAAATGTACACATAAAAATTGCGCATATGTAATTCACCTTATTTCGTGAAAATATTCTTTATTAAATTTATATTTTTTATATTCTTTATTATAAAATTTATTATATTTATTATTTTATTATATTTACTATATTTATTATAAAAAATTAATGAAGTGATCGTTTGCTTCGCCAGTAATAATCAAACCAAGTGTTTGTATTAAACGACCGAACTGGCCAAATTTATTATCAATCAACACAACGTTTCGACCATGGGTTTTAGTCCTTCTCTATATTTATTATATTTTTACTATCTTTATTATATTTATTATATTTATTACTTTATTATATTATTTATTTATATTCTTTATTAAAAATAATCTTTTTATGTACAGAAGATATTTAGTATGTAATAAAAATGGAAGGAATATTTCCCAATAACTGAAATAATTTTTCCTGTATATAAATACAAGAGAAATAACGAATTTTCAATTTTGTGATCGATTAAAAAAAAAGCAGTGACGTTTCAAGGAATTACTTGTCGGGAATAAAATGTGTCAATGTACCATACACAGTCAGGATACTACAAAGTATTATAAAATAACGTGTATAAGCTGAAGAGAAAAGATACGACATATAGTATCCAAGGTACAGAAAATACGCGATATTTTCCGTTATTTAAAAGTCCACCCGATCGCCGCTGGGAAATCATCGATAAACACGATAGTAACTCGATACAAGCAAGAGGATAAAACGGTTGACCCAGTTTTACGACCCACATATGTAGTGGTCGAGGCAACGAGCATGGTTTATCGATTGTAGTTCCAGTCATTGTTCCTATTTCTGTTACATGACTTCCGTCGTTTTTAGTATCGTCCCTGGAATTTTTTAGCGCCAAGCATCGCGAAACGTTCCCGTGTCTTTTGTGAGGATATGATGCAACGTCCGGGAAGAGTGACAGGTGCGTCCAATGAAATGTAATCCTTTCGAGAAAAATGCGATTCCCGGCGAGCCGGACACTTCGATTTGATCGATACTACTCTGTCTCGGTGAACAACGACAGCGTTCTCGGTTCGTTACGTCGCATGTGTATGTCTTTCGAATGATCGTATACGCTCGGAAAAGAGAAGAGAGAGAAAAAACGAATATTCGAAATTCATTATCGTCGAAAGCGACGAGAAGAGGCGAGGTCGGGGAGAGAAGGACGGAAAGGGAATCGTGAATCGCGCGAGCGGAAAGGGCGCGGAAGGATCGAATGGTAAGGGCGGCGGTCTCGAGGGGCCTCTTTGCCGCGGACAGCTTTGATCGTGTTTTCGTCGATGGGGAAAATTCGAAACGCTTTCGCGAGAAACGCGTTTCGTTTTCCCGCCTAAGCCACGACACCCTCTCCGCTGCGAGGGAAATAAAGCGAGCAAGGAGGATCGTGCATGGCGCGAGCTATGCAGGTACTTTTTCTCTCCGACTCGTCTTGCCGTCTCCTTTTTCCTTTTTTGTGCCGCGCCCTTTGCCGTTACCTCCGATTTCTTGCACGTTAGGTAGTCCGCCTGCGCGATGCGTGTTGGTTTTTCTCCGACGTTTTTAGGTTCATTAGCAAACGTCAAAGTTAAAACTCGACATCGTAAAAGTTGCTATTGGTGTTTGTGTAAAAAGTTTCGAAAAACGTCGCACTATTTTTGGACCGTCTACGTTTAAACCGCGAAAGTTTAATGCAGGAAAACTCAATTTCGAACTAGTCAAAGAATCTGTAGGGAAAAAAAAAACGCAAGCAATCTGAAATATGTTGTCTTGCCAACGCAATAATTGCATGTTGTGTGATTTTATATTGGTAGTTTTATATAAAATATCTATTATAATATTAGTGTTATATTATTTTAGATCTGTACTATATCTAAATTCAAAATTTATATAATAATCGTATATAATACTGACATATAATACTTAACAAAATTATTATTAAGCTAACGCAATTTAATTTAATTAATAAACGTAGTAAAATTTCACACACAAAAAGCACTGTACTTTTTCTCGATTATACAATATACAAGCGCAATTTTCAACTTGAAAAATTGTATCTATAGGTCTTAAATGAAACAGAAAGAGAACAAATGTATGTTCGATTTTTCGTATATCCACGAATTCGATTTAATGGAGGCTGGAATGAATGTAAAGGACGGTTAATCTTCTTATCAGGAAATACGGCGCCCCTCTGTTCGGGGGACAAAAGCAATCTACACGGGGACAACTAGAAAACAATTTATTCGGTATCGAATGGCCGCATTTTCTTGTTTTCCTCGAAGTTGATTACGTGTCCGACCGATCGATCGATCGAACACCGCTATCGTCTCTGCGTAGTCTCGCTACAGTAAGTCCCCTCCTTAATTTCTATCACGGGACCCGATGACAAATAGCGCGATATAGAAGAAGAAAAAGCAACGGGCTCCGTTGATTGGACGGGAAATGAAATTATTAATATCTTGCTGTCCACGGGATCGCGACGCCATGATATTCATCAGAGACAGAAAATCGGACGGGCGGACTCGCTTCCTCGATTCGTTGGGCATAAAGTAAACTAAAAGATTTGATTAATTCAGACACAGTCGGATAGACAGCAATACACAGAGAAAGAGAAAGAATTTAATTTACATACAATAGAATAATCTAGTTATCCAAGATCATGCAGATTAATTCAGCAATGTGTTATACCTATCGTACGAAGTACAATGCGTGCCTAGAAAATTTGCAATTACCCCTAATGAGACGTTAATGTTATCTATTGTACAAAATGCAACTCATCCAAACAATGTGTTGTAATTGTTATGCATAGTAATATGAATTTAATTCCAATCTGTTTCCAATCTAACTATTGTGTATGCAACCGCATTATAAATATTTCAGTGTATACTATTCCAGGTAGTCCACATTATTGACAACTAAACGATTCAACATAACGATAAATTAGCTCTAATGTGTGTGTGTGAACATTCATATTACATGATACTATTGCAATAAATACTTCATAGAAGCGAGATCTTCATGACAACGGAATAACAGTTAGCTGTTACACTGAATTATAGAGGCAATTCGATATTGCGAGAATTAATTTAGCAATTTAATTTTGATGTAGACATAAAATCAACATTTCACTTGCTAAATTTCGTTCGTATCATTTTTCAAATAGAGGTCACAACAAATCTTGTGAGCTCTATTAGAACTCGCCATACAAGACTGACCTCCGTCTTCCCTATTCTACATCCTCCCCCTTTCCCACGAGACCATGTTGGTTCGTCTAAGCGGTAATCCGGCGGGTCTAATACTCTTCCCTGCGACATGATAACCGATTCCTATTAATAGCCCTGGTCACATTTGAGCACTGCAGATTATCAACTAATTGGATTAGCAGTATTAATACCGGTACGGGGGCATACCCCTCATTAGATTCACTCAATATTGCACGGCGATATTCCCCATTGCGGACCGGATCGTGTACACAAACGCACACAGACACACGCGACACCCACGTACAACACACGTTCCCGCACCCTGTAAACCCTGTCACGTAGCTGCCGGCATAATGGTCAGCGCGTGTGTTTCCTTGTGGACACTCGCAAGCAGATGCACGCGTGCACGAGGCGAGCGTGGGCGCAGAACGTAGGGCGCGGACTCGGGGAGAAGGCAAATTCCGCGATCCGGGGCACGTGACCGGAAGTAAACATGAAATTACGGATCTCGAGCGTCGTTAACGCGGAAGGAAGGCCCAGCCTGATTATTGCATTGACTCGCCCACGCACGTGCGCTGATTATTATCGCCATTCGCGATTCTCGTGTGCGACTGCTAATGATCCGCGTGTGTCTCATCGTTGCATTGTCTTCGGCCGATATAATGCGTGTTTGATATAAATACAACTGCGTGCTGAATATCGACATTGTATTTCGCGATGCATTCAATCGTCGGACGTTACCGTTACATAGGATCCTCGTACCAATAAAGTATATTGTGCGAAAATCGCACACGCGAGAATCGTCGCAAATAAATGATTAATTAATATTCATATATTAATACAGATAGAAATATAATAAACAGGAGCTATATAAAATTTGTTTTACCGCAGTATTTTTATATTGGAACTTTAACACTAAAGCTACCGACAATTTATATATACCTATTTCTACCGAACTGGATTGTACAGGGTGGTTCCGGACACTTGCGACAAACTTAAAGGGGTGCTAGATCTCGGTAAATTGAACAATTTTTGGCGCTAGGCCCTGTTGAACATTGTTGACGGTTGTGTATTTCTTATGGGGGCATGTCAAAAGTTTGGTGTACACGACCCCTGTCGATACCCGAAATGAGCTCATCCGCAGGATAACGAACGAATGTAATGTGATTCGCAATACTCCTGGAATTTTCCAGAGGGTGCGTCAATGCACCGTACACAGAGAGAATTTTCTCTTAAAATTTACCCTGAAAATCATGGTAGTTATGGGACAACATGGTATTTTGAAGATTTTTATGCAATTTTCTCTGATTAATATCTATCACAATAAAAAATATTAATATCTACCACAATAAAATATAAAATATATTTGATTAATTTTACTAAAATACATAGTAAAATTTCCATAATTTTAAAATATGTTAAAATCTTATGATTCCGTGTAGATGCAATGCTTGTATTGAGGTTGCAGGTCGCAATTTTGAACATTTGTTGTAATAAAATACATAAAATAAAATTTAAAAACGTATGATTTTTTAAAATTCTAATCTAATCATACAGAGAAATCAAACAACGTTCAACAAGGCTAAAAACGACGCTTAGCGCCTTAAGGAGGCGTCGCCGGACACGGGTTACTTAACAAAAATTGTTCAATTTACCGAGATCTAGCACCCCTTTAAGTTTGTCGCAAATGTCCGGAACCACCCTGTATGTATATTAAGGAAAAGTCGTGTAGTCAATTGAGGAAAAGTGATAACATTGAAAATGCAGAATTTTTACCAAAAGTTTAAAAACGGTCATTTGACCGGCGATGGTAGGTTTAGTGTTAACGAAGATTCAACGTCATATCAGAACACCGAAGATTACATGGAGGCTAAGACGTTATCTGTCCGACAGCAATCTGTCTGCTGCAATGCGCGAAATACACACATTACGGAGGAAAGCCGTTGCGAAATTACCGCGAGATTCCAATCTGAACGTCTGATAGATTTTGGAAACTAGTCGTACAATCGTACAGGAAACTGTCGAGCTTCTCGCGCCTCGTTGAACATTTCGAGTAAACGTACGGCTTCTGTCCTTCTTCTCCACTATTCGCGGAACATTTGCTCGGTCCACGTCCGCTGGGAAACCGCAGTGCGATAATCAATTCACCCGAAGACGGAAAGTGAGATCCATTCTACTGTGGGAGTTCTTGAAGAATAATATGCACGGGCCAAAGTATAACATCGAGGAAAAGATCTGCATGTTCGAGTTGAAAAGACAATAATTCTGGAGTTCCGCGAAATTCCATATTTTGTCACATTATTTTAAACATAAATTCATTAAACAGATACAATAATTATCAGACGTAATTCTAACAATTCAGAAGGAACTGCAAATATCATGCGCGGTTTACATATGATGAATAGTAGATGAATAGAATATGATGAATAGACTCCTGCGAGGTAACGTGAGTTATAAGTAAATAGAAAGATATTAAAAACTCGAGCGATAACAATAGGATCAAATAACATTTCGCAACTCGTCAGGCAACCTCGCGCTTATTCAATATCGGAGAGGTGCTCCGCGTAGCTCCCCTTGAAAATTTCCTCGACACTCAATTCCAAAAGTTCTTGTTATGCAAATATACTTCCCGTAGCTCAGCGAGTATTTATGTTAACTTCATTGCAACTGGCCTCGTAACTTCGCCTATGCAGTACTTTCAGCCGCGCGACTTTGCTTCTAGGAATCAGCAATTTGCCGTGAATGGAAAGAAAACACTGATTGCGCGGAGGATCTCACAGAAGAGTTTAATAAACTTCCTCGAATCGCGTTCCACTCTAATTCCGTCGTATAAAATACTGACGTAAAATGACGCAAAGTTACATTCGAGTAGCAATACGCGAAAACTAAACAAATAAAATGCGAAACACATATAAGAACATGAAACATTGAATGTGGAACGTGGAACGTATGTAGCTTCACAATATTTAGAATTTTAGAATAACTGCGTTTTGAAAGAAAGATGACTATACGCAGGGTATGGAAAGTTACTTTTTAAAAATAACTAATTACCGTTACTCGTTACCGAGTCAAAAAAGTAACTAGTTACCGTTATACTAGTTACTGATTCTCGAAAGTAACTCGTTACCGTTACCGTTAGTTAAAAAGAAACGATTCGTTACTTTTTTTGTTACTTTTTTAATGCTAAAACGAGACTAAATAAACAGACTAAATAAAAAGTTTACTTTTGTAATATTTTTTAAATATTAAAATAATTAAAATATTTAAATAATTTAAAATATTAATAAAAGCAATAAAATCTTTTAATTTAAATTTAAAAAACCATTACAAAATTTACGAAGAGAGATTTTATAACGCTCAAAATGCAATTTTAAAAATTTTGATTTTTATTAGATTTATAAATAAAGCCATAAATTTGGCTTTATTTAGTATAAATACTTTTGTACTTTCAACTTTATGTTTAAAAATTTTAATACAATAATTTTAAACTTAAAATTGTTCTTAATATGTATGAAACTACAAAGATGATCTGGATCTAGCATATAAGAGATTATTTGAATAATCTCCATCTGGATATAGGATTATCTGAATACATATGAAATTACAAGGATTATGTAGGATTACCAAAATAACGATAAAAGTAACTGTTAAATTCGTTACCGTTACTGAAAAAATGTAACTACGTTACCGTTACAGTTACAAAAAGAAAAAAGTAACGCCGTTACCAGTCCATTACTAAAAAAAAAGTAAATAATAATAAGATTAGGACCGACGAAATTGTCAAATATAAATGAGAATAGCCAAATGTCGGTCAACCGCGGATCTTGATGCGTAATAATAATTTTTTTGTGAATTCCCTGTTCATGCGAACTGCGCGCCACATATTCGTCGGTCTTGAAACACAATCCTTACACGATCTTGATGCGTAATAATAATTTTTTTGTGAACAGGGAATTCATATAATCACGGCAATAATATAATCACGACGTTAAAGTATAGCTTCCCTTTATTTCCGTTATTCTGAAACTCATTCTGCGGGGAAACTGCAACGCCGCTCACTGAATGTCTAAAAGAGACTAGAAGATACCAAGCTCGCGCATTTTGAAGGCAAAACGAGACGCTAAACGACCGGCGCATTTTACATGCAGCGGCGCGATCGCCCGAAAGTCGACAAAAATCTGTTTCCGATATTCACATCGGAAGCTCCAAATTGACAATCGAAGCTGAAATCGTATTGCAAAAGCCTGTAAAGAGGTACGCGACGTAAAGAGAGACAGAGAGAGAGTGGCTCTTGATGTGGTTCAGCCGCGTAAAAATCCGGCGGTTCGCAAAGTATCCTTGACCGATCCCGCGTTGCTTATCGAGGCTCGTACGAGCAATGAATTTTTACGGAAACACCGATAAGGCCGCGCGCGCTCGCGCAACCGGAGAGGAGAGCGACCGGAAAACGCCCGATAGGAAACGCGCAACCGGTGGGTGGGCAGCGGAAAAAACGAGAGAGAGAGAGAGAGGGAGGAGAAAAAAAAACACGACGAAAGATTTATGCCGCGCGTATCCGCGCGGCCGATACCGGCCATCGATTTTCCGGCCGCGCGCGCCTATCGCGCACTGATTTCGACCTGCCGCAAGAACGAGGCGATTCGTCTCGGTTTTTTTTTCTTTTTCGCGCAAAACGAGCCACCCTCGGTTGTACCTCACTTCCGCGACGTCGCGTCGCTGTGCAACGGGACGAACGCCGCGGATCGACGAGGATTGCCGCGCCCGGTCGCTTAATCTCGCTCTCCACCGCGTTCGTGAACGACGAGCTCGAACTCGACGTTTCTCTCCCGACAAACGAAACGACGCACCATTTTATTGCGAAAAAATTCATTTCCGGGAACCTCGAGATAGGGTAGATGCACCATTTGTGGCCACATTAAGGCCATTTGTGGCCCCACAGTTCTTTGCATATAAAGAATAAATTTAACCTAATCTGCCTGTCTGCATGATCAACAAAAATACTTGTAGAATAAAGTTCTCTCGATTGTTGCGCACTATACAGCCAACTTGAAAGTAAAAAAATTACGAAAATCGCGAAAGTGGCCAAAACCGGCGCAGTGGCCACAACCGGATGTGCCGAAGTCGTACTTCGTAACGTTCATTTTCCGACGAGGTATATACGTCCGAGATTTTTTAAAAGTACCTCGGCACATCACGTTAAATTCTCGATGAGTTTGATCCCAGAGACTTTACTCGATTTACGTTGTATAAAATAGAGTCTTTTTTTTTTAGAGAGAGATTACAATATTTTTACGAGTCACGTTTCATACATGTCCGTTACCGCAATATGCATATCCTTTAATCTCCCGTCCCTCGTAAAGTCTGTTAAGTTATTTATCAACGATATTAACCGCGATTTCTCGCAGTTTAGTAAAATTATTCACCCTTTTTGCGTACTGCAAAATACATAGCGCTTTTTACTCTTTTTCCAATCCGTCACAGAGTGTAATAAGCGTTCCCCTCGTTATAGCCTGACAGAATTTAAATCTCGAATACTCCATTATCCCTTCATCCTAGCACTCGCGTATATATATGTGTGTGCGCGCACGTGTCAGAGCACATGTGTGATGTAGAGTGAATGGGTCAGCACGACATATCGTTCTAAAACAGAACTCGAATAAGGATCCATTAACGATGCTGTCATCGTTAGGACCGCTTCATGTGGACGTATAATTCACTAACGACGCGATGAACCTGTCCACTTGTAATATATCGATCCCACGTTAAGCAAAATATAAAGTCATATAGAATTCAGAGTATTTCCCGCCAAAGCATCGATGAAGCATGAATATTGAAGGAGATTAAAAAAGCATCGATCAACGAGAAAAGATAAAAATAAATAGAATTAACGTTGTCAATTTGCAAAATTTGCTCAATATTTTCTGTATTACAAGACATTCGCTTTTTAGAGTATTATTAATTAATAAGTATCATCGGTATCATCGTAAAACAAACAGTAATCGTTTAAGTGAAGACTAATATATTTTTTTCTCTCGGAGGTATGGCTTTATATCGGGTTTACCTTCACGATAAGTGATTTGCCAGATTGCGATGGATTATTGCACCATTTATATTACGTCACTATGTTTCCGACCATCGATCGGCGTGCCGAGCTGGCGGGCTACAAAACAACGCAAGAGAGAGAGAGAGAGAGAGAGAGAGAGAGAGAGAGAGAGAGAAAGCAGAAATCCCGGGGCAATGATCGACGAGACGCGGTTCAATCGTTAATCCGACCTTGCTGTAAGGAGAGAGCGCCGGAAGGGATGGCGAACTGAAGGAGGATAGACGAGGAAAAACTCGTCGCAGTGCACGATAGTATCCGAAGGATATACGTGATGCGCCGTACGTGGTGCTCCCACGGGAGATTTTCTTCTCCCTCGATTCCTACTCTCCTCTGTTCCTCGCAATATCCACTTATCGACATCCCTCGTCACGAGATGCGTTACCGCGGAAATGATACGTACGTGTCAGAACGGCGAAACCGAACGCGCTCCGCCATTCCGACCGATGGATCGCGCACTGATCTATTTCCTCGAGATTCCCGGAGTATCTGCAAAGTAAGAACGTGCGTGCGCCAGATTTTTCCACGTAACGTATTGGAACGTGTCCCGCATTATATATTCAGTGATTAGTAGAAAAATACGTTGGAAGATTGAGAATCGAGAACCGCGAATTGTCGATTGAAGGTTGCGATTCAGAAGGTTGAAGATTACACTGTGCGACAGAAAGGGATGGGGAATTTAAAAAAAAAAGTAGAAAATTCTTGTGCCCCAGAACACGTTCCTAACGATTTTGCAAGGTTAGCGCATTTAGGCTTCTTTCATTAGGTACAAGAGGTAGAATTTAGATAATCGAAAAATGATAAAAATAGGCCCCAGGGGTTTTTTAGGGCAAGGAAGCCATTTTTGGTATTTCCTTTTCGTTGCCAAATGCATTAAACATTTTTTATTTTTTTCTTTGGTCCGCCGTCGTTGTTGCCACTGCTTCCGTCGCTGTCTATATCGACGTTTGCATCGTTGTTGCTATCGCTTGTAAAAACTGTTGCTATCGTTTTTGCAAAAACTTCATAGGTAAGCCTCTATGCCAACTTTAACATTTAATATCTCATGGTCAATACCTAATGGAAGAAGCTTAAATGCGCTAATTTAGCGAAATCCCGTGTTCTGGGGCACAAGAACTTTCTATTTTTTTTTAATTCCCCATCCCTTTAAGAAAAGTTCATATTTGTCGCACTGTGTTATATTAATTGAAGAAAGATCGAAAATTGGAATCTCCAGAAAATTAAGATTTGTAGAATAAGAGATGAAAAGTAAGAATTAGAAGTTCAGAATCCATTCTTTAGAATTCAGATATAAATTTCATACATGAACTTGCGTCCGAAATTATTATATTTGTGTTATTCGCGTCAGATACATCGAAAGAGTTCGTTTCCTTGCTAGATTCACAAAGCATTCTTTATTCCCATAAAATGCTAACGTCTAAGCGATTGCGGAGTGTGCGCTACGAGCTGAATAGCATCGAAAACTGACTCGAATATAAGATCGGGAACAACAAGTCGAGAAAATGTTTTCAACATCGCAGAATCTATTATCCAAAGCTTGTTTTGTTTTCTAACGATATGCGCGCCGTCGAAATAAAATTCTATAGCGGCTCCACAGACGTTTCCATAAATTTCCTATAGACTTTCCAGGAGACTTTCTTCTCTACTGTGCGTAGAAAGTCGCGTAATACGAAGCGCTGCTGTCGAAATATCAGACAGCGGATAAAAGCTTCGTTTATCTCCACGGGAATGCGCGCACGTATACGTATGTAAATACTAATAACATTCGCAGGATACACATTCTGATATTGCACGATAGAGCTGCGCAATATGCGTCTCATGTTTCCTTAAAGACTCTTATTCTCGATTGAAACAAACGGCAACCTGGACCTGGCTGTTTGGCAAAACGGTATTTCGTAACTTTCCATAGAACGTCAAGTGGACTCGGAACTATGTGTTCTGTAGAAAAAGTCAACGAGCATTCAAGCATTCTTGCGTAACGGATTAACGTCCGTTTAATTTCTCGGTCAAAAATACAGACGGCTACGTTCACACACGGGCTAACCGGCGGGTGCAAGTTAAATATTTAATTAGCTCCCAGGACGCTTTCGTGCCGAGTACCTGCACGATTATCCGAGTGTCCACTCAAGATAATGGCAAAGCAGGAGCACGTGCGAGGCATATGTAATTTATTATGGTACGAACTTCGCGTATTTATTTTAGCCCCGTCGTAAAATTAACGGATATCACAAGCTGGTAATTTTCCAGTAGCATATGTTTCGTCCCAACTTATCCTGACGGATTTCCACTTCAATCCAGACCAGATGACTCCTCGAATACGAAGAGTGTGTAAAATATTCCACGCCGTCTTAAATTACTCACACGACTTTTAATCTCTCTTTTCAATCTAATTATCTCTCTCTCTCTCTGAAGTATGTACCGTTTTTAATCTAATTATCACAGTATGTACCGTTTTTAATTTGAAATATACGGTTGGCCAGTTGTTGTCGACGAAATTTGAATTTATTGTTTGAATATTACTGGCGGTCCAACTATTTGTTTAACATTGTATCTGAAGTAAAACAATTAAAAGAAAAATCGAATAACAGAAAATGATACAAATTATATTATTATAAATTATACAATTTGTAATAATCTGGATTGAGGTCTGGATTGAGGTGGAAATTTATTAGGATTAAGTTATAGTTTCCATTGCGGTTTTTCAACTGTAACAATTTCACACGATCAAATTACAGCGAAGAACGAATAGCCGAAGTACTCAATAATCTGTCCGGAGATGCTAATTGTCAGTTCCACTGAGTAAGCAGACAACCGCATGTTTCACAATGTTGTGTCACCAAATGTTTCATTAGCACTCGGGAGAGCATTTCCTGGCACGATGTAGCTCGTCGAGGGTAATATTCGTAAACGTCGTGAACCCTACGTCTCCCCCATAAAGCACGGAGGCTTCGCCGGCACAAGAGCCGGCAGTTTTGTCCGTCAAGGGTAGAGGGGGTTGGTTACAGGCACCCTCCGTTTGTTTTTATGCGAAGGGAACTTCCTCTTTTTTCACCCGCCAACGCGGAGATGCTCGCGCGCTTCGAAAGTTTTAACGAGGGCGTCTGGCATGAGAGAGCGAAGAGTTGTGTTTGTGAATGGACCGTATTAATGGCTCGAAGCCAGTTCTACGGCATTCCCATAGGAATTCATTAACTTCGTGAAATGTTTTCCCTCCCCGTCCTCCACCCGATGCACTCACTCTTTGCGCGTCGCGCTCGCGGTGGCTTATGAATGCCGGCTACACGTTAATTACGGTATGTTTCCTTTTTGCAACTATTATATTTGCGGCGATATGGAAACGTTTATTAATATGCGCGTAACGTAATCAAAATATTCACGGAATTATTCAACGCTATTTATTGTACCTACGACGTTAGTAAATATCAAAATAGTGAACATTGAAACATTTTGGTTTAGAAATTATTAAACGAGGAGGGAGAGTGGAGGGATTTTATACAAGAATAATGTTACGTTATTAAATCGCGGCGGGAAGCATTTCCATCGTTCTAATTAATTTCATTGATGACAGTGCAAACTTGTGGAATAATAATGAAACCAAAATTGGTATTGATATTTAATAAATAATCCACTTTATCCATCAATACTTTGATATCTTTCGGTCCCTTTATGAGACAACAACATTGTCCCATTTTACGCACATTCCCCCGAATCGATATACTCCGCTATACAATTTCATTAAGATTGCAACATGTCAGCCCGTATTTGTAGATATTGCGCATTCGCGTTGACTTATCTCGCGAAATGCCGTAAAAAGCTCTAGCAAGTATACGCGATACACGTTAACGGCCCAATTATGGCCCGCTAAAAGGCAACGTGGATTGAGATTTGGCCGCGATAATAGCCGGCCGTGCTGTAATAACGATTACCAACATGCAATTTGATAAATTACCCTAGGGCCGGCTAGGGTCGGCCAAGTTCATTCCAGTACGCGAAGTACTCCCGGTACCTCACCCGTTTACGGCGTCCGGCGGTATACCGTATCGTAAAATAAATGGCACGACGATAACGCGGAGATAAATCAAATTACGGACTCTATAATCAGAATTGTGCGACTGAATCTGATTAATTTCAGAATCCCAGGTACCGGGCGCTATGAAATTCAAAATAGTGTTTTGCAATTCTCCAACTGTAACTTCTCTCTCTCTATCTCTCCCTCTGTGTCTTTCCTCGAATCTTCAACTGTACAAAGCCATAGAGCAAATTTTCGCTCTATTCGTGGATAAAACTACAAGCGTTTCCGCGACTCTCGATCTTCAACGATATTTCAATGTTTACGAAAAATGGAACGGATTTGGGCACGCAGCCCATGTATTGTATAACGCAATCCTATTAATTCTTTTAGTCGGTAGGAACGTATGTTTACGACATATGCAGCCAACTCTAAAAAATCGCGATAATATTTTCATAACATATTTTTATCTGTCAGCTGCACAACTACAAATCGTACGAAAACCATATAAAATATTAAAATCGTTTTCTTTCACAATTTTCTAATACAATAAAAATCAATTATTTATCTATTCGATGACGATGATAAGCGATGTCGACACTGAAAAAAAAATTCTTGGTAAACTTGTGAGATGCATTTAGTATACTTTCTTTTGAAGTATTTGATTATTATTACCGTTTATAATAATAATAACAAAATATTTTGTAATAATTATAAGCATTTGTAATAATTATAGAAGAGCAAATTTTGTTTTGTTGAGCCAACTAAATTATGTAATACTTATTATACGTTTAGTTGAAACTATTTCACCAAGGTGCTTGGTGACATTAACCAAGCCTGGATTTTTATAACCAAGCCTTTCTTTTAGTGTATGTTATGTGAAAAAATTAAAATCTGCACGGAAAGAATGGTTTTGCTAAAATATCTAAAAATTTGACCAGATATAGATCTGAAAATCATTTTGTTAGACCATCAGAATAATTATGTCGGACGTCCAAAATAGTTGCTGGAATATCAAAACCTTTTGCAGCATTATCATCATGTTTGAGCGTCCTACATAATTACTTTTGATGGTCTAACAAAATTATTTTCAGATCTGTATCTGACCAAATTTTTAGATACTTCAGCAAAACCGTTCTTTCCGTGTGAAGAAATATTTAGCATTTACAAATCAATTGCATTAATTCAATTAATAAAAATTGATTCAATTAATAAAAATTGTCAGACCGCGAGCTTTCGAGAGACGCGGATCCGTACGCACGTGTGTTGGCGAAGAATTAGTAATATAAACCGATCTTTTTTTCTGTCGCATGAGGGAGACGTGGGGAGGGAAAGTAGGAGACGGATCGATATTGCACGATCGTTCGTTTACATCCTCGCACACGAGTAGCCGCTGAATGTAAACGTGCCTCGACGGTCCTGAATATTCATTTAACTTTTCCCCCGGGATATACCCGATGGAGGACGAGAGTATCCCGAAGATAAAAGAAAGACTTTCTCGTGAGGAAAAGGGGAAAGAAGTTTGCGAGGGAAAGGTACCGTCGCTACCGCGATGTCTTCTCGAGTTCGAAAAGTGGCAGCATTAAAAAAAGAGGGAAATCCGCCGCGCAAAGAGGAATCCGGTACACGCGGGTACATTATCGGATTATTATGAGCATAAAACGCGTTATAACAGAACACTTCATACATACGCAACGCATAAAATTATAAAATACGTCGCGGGTTTATCTGATTAGTGCATAAAATATACGGCGAGTTTATTGAATTAATATCATATCGTAATATATGTATTTACGTTACATATTTCACGAACTGATCCCGTAGAAATTATATTACTATGTGCGGGGAATGAACTTATACAACTAATATTCGCTTTGAAAAACGCTGCTGTTCGCAGTAATTTGAGATTCATCATAATGTAATTGCTAATACGAATATTTTGCTTTATAAAACGATAATAATATTCACCAGTTTTGAACTGAAATACTGTCGAATAAATAGTAATATGGATGACACGAGGTTTAAACAACATTAATTAAATAAATAACCGCTATTAAATTTAGGCTATAATAACTGTAATAAATATGTACTCAGAGAATATATATATACGAGAGTACTAAAAAAAGAAGCATAATTGATTCTTTGCGTTGTTGCTCCATACGATTACGGGACGAAAATTCATTACAGTCACAAAAGTACGAATTCGCGGGCGATCGGAATTTACAGGCGACGAAATAGATTCGAGATTGCCACGGCGTGTCGGAAGACGAGCGCGACCGCGACAAAGCGGTGAAATATGTGGATCGCCTGATTGATCGTCTGGTTTCGCAGTCGTCGGCTGGTGCGGATGGAGGGCGAGAGGCGGGGTGTTAAACGACGTGGCGATTAGCACGTCGTGGAAACGGTTAAGGTCGATCGAGCGTGAAAGGGAGACGGCCCGCTTTTTGCCAGCCGATAAATGGCGGAAAGCATTCGCGACCAATTACGGAACGGATACTTCTTCCTGCGGTCCGGCCCGACCGGCATTCGCCTTCCACCGCCATGGCGGTCTGAGCGGAAGCAGCTGTTACTACTGCCGGCCTCCATCTGCCGACAAACCCCTGCGCCATCGGTCTACACCCTCATGCTCGTATAAATAAAAATTGTACTTACGCGCCATATATTATCAAAGTTAATACTGTATCTTGGTTTTTTAAATAAAAAAGGAATGTGAAAAATGCAAATGTTGCGCTTGATACGAGTATACATTGTTAACAAAAAACAAAATCATTTTACATTCTCTCGAGATATCGGAATACACTTTTCTGCAATATAACTGATGTACTTTAAAAGATAATTGAATAATTAATAAATTCTTCGTTCTTTTTTATTCGTTATTTTTACTTTTAGATGAAGGCTCTGTGTGCCCGCGCTTCCCTGTAATTTTACGAGCGCAATAACCGAGTCAATATGAATTTAATGAACGCTCGAGAAAAAAAATTTGATTGTTGCCGGTGAAAATAGTAGGACCGCCATAAAAGCTAGGTTTAATGTTCCGAGTAATTCGTCGACACAGAATTTCGTCTCGCTCGTGGACGGATTATCGAGGCGAGATTTCATTCGCTACGTGTATTTTCAATGATGCAAAACCCGGTTTGGATTACGAATACATCGAGCGGCACCGGCATTATTTTTGCCTGCGAGATAAAAGGAGAGTGAAAAACACGCGTTCAAAAATATTACCGCTTTTAATACGTGCTACACGCATTATATGTTGATGGCGATTCGCTGGATTCGAGTGGCGCTGATTGATGTAGTCGGAATCGCAAAGAGAGACAAAATATAAT
This sequence comes from Aphaenogaster rudis, assembly GCA_003063815.1. Lineage (NCBI taxonomy): Eukaryota > Metazoa > Arthropoda > Insecta > Hymenoptera > Formicidae > Aphaenogaster > Aphaenogaster rudis. The sequence continues at coordinate 385,924 of NJRL01000018.1, forward strand.
CCGGTGTGAGAGCCAGCGGCTTTTCAAGACAGCCTAACGAAAGCTTTCATCACGCTGACCACGTACATATATACGTAATCCACATGCCTGCGAAGAAGATATCTACACAGAAAAACAAATGCTGTTGCTTCAATTAAAGTGTACGTCACGGGCT
>NJRL01000018.1:387557-399311 GCA_003063815.1 Aphaenogaster rudis
CTCTAGATTATTCTTTTAATAATCTAAATATTTAATCCAATCATAATACAATTGAATGAACTATTTATGTTTGTGGCATCCCGTAACGTAGACTTTAATTGAAGCAACAGCATTTTTCTTTCAGTGTACTCGCTAATAAATCGCTGAAAAAAATGAGGGAAAAATACAATTTTACAAGAGAAATTCGCAGCAATCCGCGCGGGAATACGCTGCGAAATGTCTTTGTGACTAGAATAACGTGACTCGTCGTATAAAGTTTAACGACGTCTCGACACTCCAAGGTCGTAATCGCGTGCGATAAATGCCTTAATTACAATCATCCCGCACGCTTCGTCTCACATGAAAACGTCACCCTATCCCGTCGCGGATCGATTGAACGCGAAAGGAACCGTGTGTACACGCGTGCGAGAGACGTCGCAAAAGATTCTAGACCGGATCGAGAGAATCGACGAGCGACGTTGAGTCTCGGAATAGACGGGATTCGCGCACGTCGCGTACGGCAGGCGCTTAAAATCGACGATAAAACGAAGCCGGCCGACTCCGCCGTCGTGGATTTATAAGCCTTCAAGCCCCATTGATCGAGCACCAGCTCGCAAAATACCATAAAACCCCCCTCATCTCCGCGCTCATCCCTCTTTCCACCCAGACTTCAGGTGCTCCCGACACTCTGTCTCCTCTTCGAGAACGAGCGAGATTCCTCCCGTGCTCGCGCTCTCTCCTCTCGGGATAAAAGTTTATCTCCCTCATCGAGATCGCAGAGAACAGGACGAATAACGATCTCCAGTGTAGTATCGCGAACTACCGGGATTTATTGAGCACGAAAATGTCGCATCCACCGTCGAAGGAGATATTGTCGTTTTGGCAAACGCCGACAAATCAAATCTGGTACGCATGATAGTTGCTCCAGTTTTAATAAAAGTATTTTAATAAAAAATTCTACTAGATAAAAGAGAGGATTAGAATTTAAACGCTCGTGCGTCGTTCTTCTTGGACATTCCTGTAATTTTCTCATGTAGCGGAGAACAATTTTGTCATGATACGTAACGCTTCTTTTTGCTTTTTGTATTATAATCGCAGGAGAACGAAAGATGGCAACGCATGTCCTAAATTCGACGACATGGTCCGCAGGATCAGAAATCGGGTTTTATCCGGAGACATCATGTCATGGAGTGTGTCCCCCCTAGAGTCTCTGGCTTGACGGTGAATCAAAATTCAACCAGTACGTCAAGCCGTCTGACCGTCGCGCAAATGGCGCATGCGGATGAATTATGCAGTGTGTCATGTCGTGGCAAGCGACTCATCAAACATACACGCGTGTTCGCACATCGGAGAAGGCATATCTAGGTGCACGGAGAGTGCGTGCTCCGGAGAGCGAGAACGAGCACACAAGGGACACCCGCGAGATAGGCGTGCGTTAACGATATAACGGGTGGAAGAGAAAACAAGGGAGTGGCGCGAGGGGACCGTTAATGCAAGCCACAAAATCAGAGAACGGAACGGAACGAAACGCGAACGCACTAAGCGTGATTGATTGGTACCGGCACCGGGCCTCGTTCTGGTAATGTCAGTTTTGAATTTTGCAATTAGGCTGCGCTGACGCGCACTGTGATTATTAATAGAATTCGCGAGTCGTGATTAGCGCGTCTGGACAAAGGGGAGAGGCGAAAGAGAAAGAGCGACAGAGAGAAAGAGAGGAGGGAGGGAGTGGCGGATTATTGAAATGCCCTACGAGCCTTTGAAATCAGCCGGTACACGAAGCCCCCACGAGAACCTGTTATTTCATTGTAATTAACGTTGTCGACATTATAATCGGAACCAATGAATTGCGGCCGTTTCGGTATTATACACATTAATCGCAGCGAACAATATAAAGGACATTCCAAACTATCGTGTTTTCCGTGAACTGCAAAGAACATGTTAGCGAGTTCAACAGTTATCTCGATGTCGGATCCGTTGATACGGACAAAATTGAAGGATTGATCCGACAGTCATTATATAATCATCGTCATTGTCACTAATGTAATCCTCTCAAAGCGTAATTTCAAATGAAAATTTATTTTCATATTTAATAGATTATTACGAACTCTTTGATAGATTATAATAAGCAAAGTATCACGTAGAACGCGAGGATTATAACCGCAACAGCCGACAACAAGTAGGAATAGAAGAGAGCCCTGTCGCGTTTGAGAAACTCGAGTCTCCCATAACGAGTCTACAAAGTTCCTTATGAAATCGCGCTTTGTCTCGGATTCACGTGAAAGACGAAAACGGGGGTGCAGAAGGTAGGCGAGAGAAATTGCGTACCCCTATCACACTCTCCGAACGATTCTTCCGAGAATAGCTAGAGAAAGAAAGAAAGAGAAGAAGGGAGAGAAGGAATAAAAGCCAAGACTAAGAAAGCAAACCCGTAAAAGAAAAGGAAGGAAGGAATAAGAGAGAAGAGAATACAAGAGAGCCCGGTAATGCACGAAGTACGGACCGTCGCCGCCGTTCTACCACTTAATCTTCACTGCAATGAAAATCGTGTGAAATGGTTGAAAAAGAGGCACGGATATTCCGCACAGCGAAATGAGTGCGGCCAAGAAAATTCGCATGATCGAACGTTGTTTGATTATAATTTTTATCGCTACCAGAAATCATGACGGTTGCTAAAATGTGGGCAAAAGATAACTGTACGCGATATATGAGTTATTTTTATACAGTACACACGAAATGGATATTTCTATTTTATAGGGAAAGTTTATAAAATTAACAAATAATTATTGCAAGTAGCCGCAGAATTCGAACTTGAAATCGATTCGCCCGAATCGCGTTCTGCCTAGAGAGAATGTCTAAATACTTCCGACGCTGCCACTCCGACAACACGAAAGATTGTAATTGTGGCTATTGCATTTGTACTGCGCGAAAAACAGCGGGAGAAACGCCGACTAAATAGACATTATTTTTTTCCACGGTGGATCTGTAACGGATAACAAAAGCGATTGCGAAAGCGGAGGAAATGAAAGCCAAGCAGAGGAGAAAAGAAGAGGAGACGGCGACTCAATAACGCACCAAGCCCCGGCGGATTGTCCGCGTAGTCGCTTCACCATTTAATCTCTGCTCTGGAAATGAAAACCTTGAGGAAAAGAGAAGCAACATAGAAGAATCAAGTCTCGTGACGGAACGACAACGGGGAAAGATGGACGACAACGTTGAGGAGACTGTATAAAGGCAGGATCAATATTATCGCCACAAAAATATTGGCACACCATGATTACGATAGAGGTAAAGAAACAACGACATTCTTTTGTAGAATGTAAAACAAAAGACACGAAATAATATCATTATAAATAATTTATATAAGTATAAATCTCAGCGCGACAGATAAGAAAGCAGAGATAATAACACGCTTTCTCGCCTTAAATCCTTTTTCAGGACTTGCAATTTGAAAGTGAAATATTTTTTTGACTAATGTAATTCTGATATTGCAATGTATCTCTCTATGCTATTATATTTTTTACCTAAATTTATCGAAAATTTGAAAAGCTATAGGGGACATACAATAAGAAAAGATTGAGAAAAGTATTTCAAATCCAGTTTGGAGTCAATCTGAATCTAACTTATTGTTAGAACCACCTTAAATCCAATAGTACTGAGCCAATAGTACTCTTGATGATACTCTCGATGGTCCAGGCTGAGTCTGGATTGGGCACAGGCTAGCCCGACCACTTGATCTCTGTCGGCGCAATGGAAACTGAGAAAGAGAAAGGAACAGAGAGAGAGAGAGAGGGGGGGCAGGAACAGAACGAGGAAACTGCGAGAACACCGGGATCAAACGAGTAGAGGTAAAACGACCGCACGACAAAAGCTTACCGAGACGGAGAAATGAGAGCAGCTTGTAAGGCTGGGAAAACAAATCTTCAGCGCAAACCGCAGTGCGCTACTGCGTCGGCGGCTATTCAAGGGAGGAGCGAAAATTAAATCTAGCGTTTAGTGCCGTAGGGTATCGAGGCGAGACTCGAAAAGACAGTCGCGACAACTTTTAGAGTGTAATCAACCCGACGCGACGCGGGAGAGAAGAGTCGATTCGCGACGCTGTTCAGTGGCTGGACGACAGAAGCGAGGAGAAAGTTACGTCGCATTTCCGCCGCGGAAGCAAATAAAGAGCAGAAGTGTGCGACACCGGAAGCAAGTCAAGAAACAAGCGCGGAAGTTCTCGAAGAAAATGGAAGCGGATGCGATCATATGCGAAAAAGCGATGTATACGTCTGCATGCATCCGCAGAGTGAGCTTATTGGAAGAAAGGTATAGTCGCACGCAGAGTAAGAGAAGTATGCTGAGAGGAAGAAAATGCGGCAAAGTAGGACAATGCGACACGAAAAACGTAAATAAAATAAATAACGTAACGTAGAATACAGGAAGTAATAAAAATACAACGAAATTATGATCTGTGAGATATTTGTAAGATATAAGAGGAAAAAAATTCGTGACTAAAAGATTATAAATTATATAATAGTTAAATGAAAACAACATACACGGAAACAAGAATAAATTTTACTTAAAAGTGCGTTGAAAAATTTACATACAAGAATAAGTAAAGGCCAAACCAACAGGTAACAAGCGCTTAGCGCGTAAGAAAAAAGTCTATATGAAAATAACAGATGCAGGTCATAAAGTAGATAATCAAAGAAACTAGAAAGGAGTTACAGAGGAAACAGAAAAAAATGTCGGAGGCGACGATGTACCTGGCGTATATTTTACCTGCGAGTTTGCGAGCGGTACTAAGCGAGCGAAAAATGATTCGCATTTTTATTCACGGGCGGAAGACGGATATAAAGCGGGGCAAATACATTTTTCATATGCAGATACGTCCGAGAGAAAGAGCGGAAATGGGCTAGAAAGATTTGGAAAGATACGTTCGTACAGTCGTTAAAATTGATCGTCGTAAGGCGCTATCGAAAAATACGGTAATACATTTTCGGTGCATGCACACTTGCGATCGTGCTGAGTTCTCATGCGATTTAATTTCTCACAGTCATAATTTATTAATGCATATGTATGTGCAAATATACCCTGGATTTTTAATAAATATATCTACTGGAAAATGTAATTGGAAGAAAATATATGTATATAATAGACGAAGAAAGCGCTCGCGCGTAGAGCTTTAATCATCGTAAAATGAAACCAGAGATTTTTTTCTTACATCGTAAACGTATCAAGAAACGAAAGATAGAATGCTATTCTATTGTCTTTCATTTATCGCAGCATAAAAGGGACTAGATTATAACGAGAGCAAACGCGTTATTACATTGACTTTTTCGACACCTTTTCCTTCCAGATGTTCTATTTTTCTCGTGTTAACAAAGGCGGTCCTAAAAGAGGGAGCGTGATATTCCCCGGGTATATGATTACAGGACAGGAAAGAAGAACGTAGGAAACACCAAGCAAGCGTAACGCTCGAAATGAGAGAAGGTGGCCGGGAACGAAGGGAATGGGGCGAGAGGAGACAGTGGAACGGGGTAATGCGCAAGGCGAGAGTTCAGCGTTAAGAAAGAGAGTACGATAAGGGAGACGAGACACACCGGGCGCGAAGCCCTGCAGGCGAGTCCCGTGGCAGGGCGCATTGTCGTCGGCAAATTGCGCGTGGGGAAAAAGTTTCGTCGTGTCGCGGGACGAGGGGAAACACGCTGATAACAAAGCGCCGCGCCGCCGTGTCCTCGCCGATTTGAGAAACACGTCGCATAAAGCGGCGCAGAAGAACTCTGGCCGAAGTCCGAAGTGCAGCTTGGGTGAATATCTTATGCATTCGCGCGGGAGGTGCAACTTTGTAAACGCCGCGGGATTTATTTCGCGATCGCGACATTCTCGCATCTTCGAGGTTGCCTTTAGCTCGCCTGTCTGAGAGCGAGATTCCTTCAAGGCGCTGGTGAGTCACGCGAAAAAAATTTCTCCTTGATTAATACTTCAGCGATGAAAATTATTAATTATGAGATAAGAAAGAGTACAAACGATGATAGTATTTAATGTTCTTCAGAAATTATTAATCTTTATTTTTAGACAATACCTGGAAAACTTTTCAAGATCAATGTGCGCCTCCTAAGTATCTTAATCCACTGTAGGACGAACTCGACGATAAATAGAAACAAGACAGAAAATGAAACCATGATCATCTTCGTGTTTCTCTTAAGTAATCAAGAGAATGAACCCCCGGAGTTGCGGTCGGCCAACAACGATGAAACGTCTAATTTCATGCAAAACGGTTTAAGAGGCGCAAGTTAGGTGGTCTCGGGGCTACTGAATGCGCGAAGTTAGTATGCAACGTTGAGGCAGAAAATTGTCGGCGTTTAAACGCGATTGCGAAATGAAACAGCCGCGGGCGACGGAACCGAGACTTCCGACGATGAGACTTTACCCACGTTTATCCGTGACGAGGATAATTTCAATCGGACCCAATTGCGTTTCTCTTCCGTGATAAATGCGCGCTATATCGCAACATTTCTCTCTCGCGGCGCAGATAATGACGTTATTCGTTTCAAAGTGGCGTAAAGTATTGCTAAAATCGATACGCAAAATTATGTATTTCAGTAAAATTAGTACAGTTTGAAAATTAGATTTCTATTTGAAAATAAGCGGTACGTTATTTCTAGACGTTCCAATTTAGCGGATCTTTCGAGTGATATTTTTCGCAACGCGCTTTCGAAGACAAAAGTACTTTCTTTGATGACAAAAACCTATATTGGATTTTGTGCGCAATTCCAGCTCTGCAGGAGCCCAGTAAGTGAATTTGCCACCAGCTAACTTAACGAGAACGGACGTTTCATTACTAGCTTCTTACGAAAGGGGCTTGCGGCTCAAAGAACTTCTGAAAGGTTTGCGCGCTTAATCGATAATCTCATCCATATCGATGGCCCATCTTGAAAAGACATCTCATAAATTTTCAAAGAGAGCTTTATCTTGTCATCCAGATACCCAGATTCAGCTACTAATACTCTTATATATCAGGTTGCGAGTAAGTCGCGTTACTGATCAACCTTCTTCAAGAAACCTAACCCGATTTCACAAATTAATTTTTACTTCAGTTTAACTGTCTTTTTTCACTTTTTTATAAAATTAAAATTAGACACATTCAAAGATACCCAAAGGTTCCTATTGAATTGTGCAATAATCGGTAACGGGGTCTTTTTGCGCTCATTTTATAAAATTTTGAATTTTTTGAGAAATGTCCGTGGTTGCTCTAACTTCCGCAAATTTTGAGATATCGGGTTGAATTTTTTTTTAATCGATAGAGTATCATTAAAAGAAGGTTGGTATTGAATTTGGTGATGATCGACACGCGCAAACACACACACATTCGGGACATTTTTTTTCAAATTTTGTCATAACTTTTTTTTGAAGGATGGACAAATGAAAATTTTGGGTGGGCAAATGTGGGCAAATGTGGGCAAATCGTGGACATTCGTATCCCGCTTAAAAAATAAAAAATGTTCATGAGGAGGGAGCTGATGTTAAATTTTTTCCAATTTTTAAATTTAGTCATAATTTTTTTTGAAGAGTGAGCAAACGAAAATGTTGGGTAGACAAAAATGGACAAATCGTGGACGAACGAATGCCATTGGCATTTTATAAAAATTCGCGTTTTGGGGTGCTAACTTCACAAACCATGCCAGTGCTTAATTTAAAGAAAATGCAATCAGAAGTGCTCAGGACAGTCACTGTCTAATTTTTTATGTTTATTTGTTAATAACTCGATTCCACTGGGTGGACAAACGAGAATAATGAGTGGACAAACGATTCCAGTATGTAATTTAAGGGATGCGCGATCAAAGTTGTTCTTAGTGACAATTGCTCGTTTTTTTATTTTGTTTATATCTCTGTTTTGCGGGGTGGACAAACGAAAATTTTGGTTGGACAAACGTGGACAAATCGTGTACAATCGTATCCCGCTTCGCAATTAATGAAGAATGTTCATGGGGGTGCTGATGTCAAATTTTGTCGAATTTTTTAATTTGGTCGTAACTTTTTTTGAAGGGTTGACAAACGAAAATTTTGGTTGGACAAATGTGGACAAATCGTGTATAATCGTATCCCGCTTCGTAATTAATGAAGAATGTTCATGGAGTTGCTAATGTAAAATTTTGCCCAATTTTTTAATTTGGTTATAACTTTTTTTTGGAGGATTGACAAACGAAAATGTTGGGTGGACAAGAGTGGACAAATCGTGGACAAACGAATGCCATTGGCATTTTATAAAAATTCGCGTTTTGGAGTGCTAACTTCACAGACCTTGCCAGTGCTTAATTTGAAGAAAATGCAATCAGAAGAAGCATAAAGGAAGTTTTTTATTATCGCTTAAAAAGCTTCCTCTATGAGGAAGCCAAACTAATAAATACTAAGCCTGATGCATCAAATAGAATACAAACATCTAAATGATGAGGAAGCAATGTGCAAGTTTCTAATTTGCACACTTTGTGATCATAATGATTATTTAAATACGAGTCTATTTTGATATTCCAAATTTTTGAATCAATCTCTTTTAATATACGTATACTAGAAATTGTAGTTTAAGTATCAAAAGAGGCTCATATTTAAATGATCATTATGATAAAAAGAAGGCAAATTTTGGATCGGATAGTACATCGATGTTACAACTTCGGTGTAAATTGGGCCGTGTAACTGAGCTCGATGTCCCATTAGAATGATGAGGCCCGAGATGTGTCAGTCGACACGTGTAATTCATTCAAGCGTTGAAAAGCAGCGTGCTCGTTACGGCGACAGTGCCGCAAGATGACATTCGCGAATTCGGCACGAATCTCCCCGCGACTCGTTACTCGTAAACACGGTTCAATATCGCGCGACGAGCGTAACGCCCGTTGCCGCAGTCCGCGTAAATCAGCGATATCAGGCATGCACGAATTACCATTTAGGTGCGATTGTTATTCGCTTCTGCGAGACAAATGTCTCGGGCGACCCGATACCACGTCCACCCCCTTCGCGCCGTTTGTTCGCGCCCGAATAATGAATGCCGGCTTTAATGAAAACGGCGAAACGCAGCCATTACCTCGGAAGATCAATCTCGGATAATCCCTTTAGCATCGCGACACGATTTTACTTTGCTGTTACACGCAAACGCGAGAGTTACGCGAGAATCGAATCGCGGGGAAAAAAGGTACGCGATTTTCAACTTCTTCGCGAGTGCGTGAAATTAGTTATATTTTCATTGTGGAAGATTACACAGTGCGACAAATATGAACTTTTTTTAAAGGGATGGGGAATTTCCCCCCAAAAATAGAAAGTTCTTGTGCCCCAGAACACGTTCCTAACGGGATTTCGCTAAATTAGCGCATTTAAGCTTCTTTCATTAGGTATTGACTATGAGATATTAAATGTTAAAGTTAGCATAGGGGCTTACCTATGAAGTTTTTGCAAAAACGATAGCAACAGTTTTTGCAAGCGATAGCAACAACGATGCAAACGTCGATATAGGCCGGTATTCATGGTCGAATCTTATATTTAAGACCATCTTAAGTACAGTCTTAAGATGTCATAAGCCAATCACAGAGCCGTATTAGCGTCTTAAGACATTACTTAAGACGGTCTTAAAATAAGAACCGACTATGAATACCGGCCATAGACAGCGATGGAAGCAGTGGCAGCGACAGCAGTAATGGCAACAACGACAGCGGACCAAATAAAAAAATAAAAAATTTTTAACCATCTATTTGGCAACGAAAAGGAAATACCAAAAATGGCTTTCTTGCTCTAAAAAAAACCCCCGGGTATGAAGTTTCGGGGCCTACTTTAATCATTTTTCGATTATCTAAATTCTGCCGCTTGTACCTAATGCAAGAAGCCCTGGCGAAAATATGTTTATTGAAAGTTTATAAGAAGTTTGTTTAAACGTTGAGTAGATGTTTCATTTGAGCTTTAAAACATTTATTAAAGTGTTTATGAGATGGAAATTTAAACATGGAATTGTTTATGAGATATTCACGGCTATGTTTCTTATGAAATGTTTCAGTGGCGTTTAATGACATAGTCTCAAACGTTTATATTGAATTTTTAATTAGTTTCTATTATAGTTTTGTAAGTATTTATAAAATGTCAGCAGGTATTTGCAACGCGCGTTTCTAAACAGTGTAACCATCTATAAAACTCTTCATTAATAATATAACCATTGATAAAACTTTTCATAAACAGATATAAACACAATCTCACTAACAATTTTCGCCAGGGAGCCTAAATGCGCTAACCTTGCAAAATCCCGCTAGAAACGTGTTCTGGGGCACAATTTTCTTCTTTTTTAAATTCCTCATCCCTTTTTGGTCTGTCGTACAGTGTTATTAATGGCGTTCAGGCGTTTCTGTCAAACGTGGGATAATTTTAACTTTAACGTCAATTTTTCGCGAACTTCATCGCGATGCGTTTCATGCGCATGCATTTCAGATTCTGATTCGTATCTTTTAGCGGCAGACATTGAAGTAACCTTTGTTACTTGCGCGCGTAAGCCCCATCGGGCATGTGCTCATAAAGTCTAGATTATTCTCGCAAACGTCACGGCTACGTTGGCATTAAGAAACGCGGGCACAAAGCACAACCGAAAGAAAACCGTGCGCCGTTGCAATTCACGCGGATGTAACCCGGAGGCGCCGTTAAAGCAGATATTACGGAAACGTTGTTTTAACATCAGCTACGAGCTGTATCCCAAGGCAGACCCTTTCCCGCTGTTGTTTTGAATTCTGCCTTTGCTTCTCGTATCATGTAAGCCATCCAAAACAATGTTACGGTGGAGTTACGTTATTTTCCTGGGGCCTCGCGAGGTAAAACGCCAAGGCGAGGAGCCGCGTAAAGTGATACGACGAGAAATCTTCCTTTACGAGAAGCGGGAAGTTCCCGGGCTAATATTATTTTTCACGAGTGCTGCCAGCGTAATCCCCGTAAATAAAGATTAAGATTCAAGAAGGAACACGAAATTGGTTAATTCCGCAACATCTCGCAATTTTCACTAGAAAACGAACAACGTCGCTAAAAAGAGAACGTTGTATAATTAAACTGCGAGATATTTCCCTGAATAATTTCCAAAAGAAACTTTGTTTCAAAAATATATGCGCTTACGCGCGCAGTCTGCGTACCAATGTCCGCGCCGGAAATGAGGATTTACACTGTTCTTAGCCAGCTGGCGAATACAAATTCTGTGTGGACAGAATTATTTCAAAAAATATAATTACACGCGCGCGTACCGGCCCACACGGTACCGCAAGCTTCATTATTCTCGCGTACTTTCGTCGCCGCTGAAAGTTGTCGTTCGCACCGTTGAGAGATACGAGCAAACGAGAGCAGCATAAATCCCATTTTCCTGGCGTTTTCTCATCCATTTAGCGTTGACAATGCACGGTCGTATGTATAAAATATTTGTAATAATAAAATATTGTTTCGCACATGCTCGTGATATTATTAACCGTATTTTTCCCTGACTGAGAAGAATGACGCGGTAGGGTCAATTGACAGATAATTAATATTTTCAATTTGGAGTTTCCACTCGAGATACTTAACGTTAGAAATTACAAGTGACAGTCCTCACAAAGTTATCACTGGAAAAAAATTAAATTGGTCAATTTGTCACTTCACTGAAAAAAAATCTGATTGCATTAATTGGAATTCTGTTAGATTCGACCAGTCTGTTGGAAAATGAACGAATCAGAATTCTTTTAGGAATTACCAGATGAGCATGATTAATTTCTTCCTGTTAAATATACCAGAATTTCTTGTTAATGTTCG
>NJRL01000018.1:405328-427287 GCA_003063815.1 Aphaenogaster rudis
TAGTGAATGTTGAGACAAACATAGTGAATGTTGAGACAAACATATATAGATGCACTACACAAAACAATGGGTGCGTTCAGAAGACACAACCGTTACAGCATCGTCTTGTCAGCACTCGACGTTGATTTGTTGGTTCCAGAAGTAAGACCAATCACGTTCGATTGCTCACTCAATGGTTGTGTCTCCTGAACGCAGCCCATGTGAATGTGACAACCACAGGACGTGGCTGTACCAAATGTTACTATTATTGTGGTTGTGGTAACCTTATTGTTTTTTCCGTGTAGAATTTGAATATGTGTAATATATGTATAATTGTCAAGATACTCGATATTAATTACTGCAAGATTAAGATGCGATCTTCCGCACATCGGAAGACGCGAGATACTCGAAACTGCGAGCAATTATTTTCTCGCGTCGCACAATAGCCGACGGCTCCGCCGCGAGGAACAATGCGCCCGTGTAAAATAGGAAGTCGCAAATAATGGTCGAAAAAATTCGGTTAACGGAACGGAGAAATGATCTGACACGCGAATTTATCCGCCGTCAGAAATTAAAGCGGACGTAGCCCGATTTTTCTCGCTCTCGCGCCCGTCGGCCTGAAAGAAAAGCTCGCCTTTAACAGCACGCGAGACAAAAATTTCCGCGAGCTCGTTTCTCATCCGCGGCTGCGCCGACCAGCCGCCGCTTTTCTTTCGGTGCAGCCCGGAACGTAATAAACGATTCGCGGTGTGTAGACTTTCAGCGGAATTTTCCTCATATTACCATCGCACGTGTATATTTAACATTCGCATAATACGGCCCCTAATATACATTGAAAAGGGGCAACATTTGAGTTGGCAACTATCGAAATCGATCGTGCGATCGCATAAAGGGGCATAATTAAGGGGATTATAATTGCCAAACTAATTTTTAATCCTTTTCTTTTTGATATAGTCACGTAGTTCGATACGGACAATTTCCCGATATGTTAATTATCGTTATTATGCAATGTTCCGTATTCTAGAACTGTATTATAGAACTATCCATTTTTAAGAGAACTTGAAAATAAAAGAGATAGTAGGTGAATGTTTTTTCGGTTTAAAGCTGTTAAAAGATAATTATAAATAAAAGCATTTGTTGTAATTAGATAACTATCAAACTATTTATCTAATTCGAAATTGGATGGCATCGCTTCGGTGCCGATCTGCTTGTTTTATTGGTATACAAACCTGAATCCCTACGATAGCGACTTAACCACCCTTCTTGCCAGATAAACTATATTAACAAAATTAAACTATATTATCAAGAAAAATCTTACAAACTATATTGATAAATTTTATCGGAAGCTATCGAAATAATACTCGGTACGATGTTTTTCGCAGAAACATGATTTAGTATTCCGCTACAAAGTATACTCCATAAAAATTCTAACAAAGTTCTTTTCTATCGATTTTCGCTAATATCCGCGCGCATTTCAAGAACACTTAATTATCATCGCTTAAGTACAGATGTCAGAGCGTAGAATCATCTGCTTCCATTATTCTCACAGAGAGAAGGCTGAATTTCGTGGACCAGCCTCGATCTCTATGTCGCTGGAGATTGCTCTTCATTAAACTGCTTCAATCGTGTTCGTTGCAGGTATCACTCGAGAACACTGTCCAGCACCCGCCGTTGACGCCCGTGGGCACCGGAGGTATTCCCAACAGCCTGGGGCTGCGATTGGAGGCCGAACCTCGGCATTTCGGGAACGACGGACGGTTCAGGATCAGATGCATCGCCGAAGTCGGCTCGCGCACGTACGAAGACGAGCGTAAGGTGACGAAGGCGTACGTGAACAACCAGAGGCTCAGCTCCGGCGAGATGCACGCGGCTGCACGCAGCATCCGCGCCGGCCTCCTCACCCCGCTGCTGACAGCGATCCTCACGCTTGTCCTGCTCACAACGTGACCTATCGGCCTCCTCGCGTGAGTCGGCCTCCTCGAATGGGAATTACGTTGTGGCGTGCGCTCCAGAAACGCGCGACAGGTTCAGTGTCAGTTGTCCGATCCTTAAGTATAAAATTAGGCTTAGCGATTAAGCGACGGTAGGCGATTAATCGGTCGATCGGCTCACTCTCGGTCCAGCCACGCTTTCACGTTCAGCGATGCACTGCTGTCGTATTTGTTTGTCGGCAGAATCCTTAGAAGATTTAAAGAGACACGTGAGAAAATCTCGTTGAGATAAGACGATCGTGACGATTATAAAAGAATAAACTTCTGTTAATTATTATGTCGCTGCCTTTTAGGTACATCTAAAAAAATATTGTTATATTGGTTATTACTATCTTATTCTATTGGGTGGGATGGGATGTAGATGTAAGGTCGCATATGGCCAGGACAAGGGGAGAAAGATTTTGAATTGTAAAAGGTTTGGGTCCGTTCCTTTTTAAAAACGCCTCTTCAAATCCCTTAAAGTGGGCACGGAAATAAACGTTTATCTATCTTATTCTATTATCATATTGAAATTATTATATATAATTAAGGCTTCGTATGAAGAGTGGAGGAATCGTTTTGGGATCAATATTATTGCGGCGGTAATTTTGTAGGTAAGAAATAATTGGATGAACACACCTTCGCATATTTTAAGCGACTTTTTAGATCAGTATTCCCCGTTAGACGAATACTTAGTTGAAAGTTTCCCCGTAATTTACCTCTCGCTCTCTTTCTTTCTCTATCTCTCTTCGATTTCTCCTTATCATATTTAACTCCCAATCTTTTTAACGAGTTCCAGATCCGGTAGACTCTTTAAAGTTCCTCTCAATTGCGGCTCGCAGTCGTCATTAACTTCTCATTGAAGTTTTTGGATTTTACTGCTAATAGCAAATGTCACGAGTCACAGATAGCGCACATAACATGAAGTTGTCGAATAGTAATATTTACAATGGCCGCGTTCAGCAAAAAAAGCAGCTTTGCAACTGTTGTAAGATTCTTTAATATGATTGGTTCTTGCCCTTGGTTCCTCCTGGATCAAAGTGTATAAACCAATCATATTAAAGAATTTTACAACAGTTACAAAGTTGCTTTTTCTGCTGAACGCAGCCAATTGTTTGCATTCTCTTAAATTTGTTTAAATTTCAAATTTTTCCGATGATTAAATAAAATTTAATGTAAATTTAGTTAAAAAGTCACGCTTAATTCGCGTTTGACTGTATTTTCGTAATAAAGTCCGTTCTATTTTATACTCCGACAATTACCGTCGTGGGGTTTAGACAGAACTAGCCGTACTTCATATAGCATGCATGTCGTACCGCGGAGATATAAATTCTGGCGCAGCGCGTGCAAATTCCGTTTTACGACACGCGTGAGATTAACTACCGAAACGCGTATAAGTCACTACACCACGGCGAAACGCGAATTACGTATAAATCGATAAATGGATTTGCCCTGCCGGCATCAACAAAACGAGATTAATAATTCGGATATCTCACATTGCAAAATTGCAAATGCGCGGTTACACAGTTATAGGTACGAATAATAATTTTATTGAAAGAGAGACTCCCTTACAGGATTGCGTAAAAGTTTAAATTCCTGATTATTTCAACAAAAACAACGTCGTTGATACAATATGAATAATGACTAAATAACGTCGAAAACAACCCAAAGCGATTACATTCACTTCGTCGTAATGAAAACATATAGTGTTGAATTCAAAATTAGTATAACAATATTTTATTATCAGCGCAACATTCGTTCGGCGGAAATTTCCAATGAACAATTCAATTTTCATATTTTTTCCGAATTCTTTTGTAAAATGTAATCGGTCACGTAGTATGGCATTCTATACCTGCGAATAAAGCTATTCTGGCGCGCGATTATTGTTTCATCGTAAAATTGCATAGAATTTTTCATGGATGTACAATTCAGTGAAATATTTGATGATCTTCGGACGCGTCACGAATCGTCCGACGAATCCGACGGATTTTCACTTCGCCGAGTGCAGGGCGGCTGTTTCACGTGTTTCGCTGCCGACGACAAAGGGCGTTTGGTCACGAGAAGCGAGCACGGACGTACGAGCGCGAAGAAAAGAAGAAAATCCTGGAGAGAGAGGATTCCGCGAGAGGCGGTCCATTCGACCGCTCTTCGGAGAAGACGCTATAAAAAGAGACGAGCAGGCGTGACAGGAAAGTAAGAGAGTGCGCGTGAGAGCAAGTGCGATACAGAGAAAGTGAAACGAAGTTCGTGCAGCCGCAAAAGAGGAAAAAAAAAATGCAGGGCAAGCAGGGAGAAACGTTGTGTGTGACCGAAGTGGAGACGCGAAGTTTGACTTCAAGAATGAAAGTAGGTGTGATATTATAGTATCTAAGGTGCGACTCGTCGGTCTTCTAAAGTGGCCACCCCCGTCTTTGATTCTTCGCCTTGAAAGTATAAGTTAACTACCGTACAACTTTTCTATCGTTAAGTGATTACTTTCTTAAGGCGGCGCCAGACGACATGGCAAATGTACGCCAACGTCGTTGGCGAATGCATTGGCCAATGCTGGGCCAATATTGGCCATATATGCATATGCAATACGATTGATATCTACATGATATCCATTGATATCCATTGATATCCATTGGTATATAGCCAATGTATTTACCAATGTTGGCGTACATTTGCCATGTCGTCTGGCGCCGCCTTGCGCGACGAATGCACGAATTTTTACAGTATTACATTCTGAGAGATGTACACTTTCGCCTCATTCAAAATTTGTACAAATTTTAATAATACGATGAGTCGAGATGGCACATTTAATTTTATTCAAATTAATTCTATTCACACGGACAGGATTGTTTTTCGCGCGATACAACACGCAAAGTCGCAAATTACCGAAGATGGCCAACTTTCGAAGAAAGCGAGTAACTAATGGAAATAAATGAAAGCGTGCTTTAGTGAAAACGAGAGAATGGACGCGACTGGCCTCGCCGCACATATCACATCACCGACACACACGTTAACATGTGCTTAACACACACACACACACACACATACACACAATACATCACACAATTCGAACACATGCCAATGCGCGCATGAGCGCGCGTATGCCTGGATTAAGAGATAGAAGGAGCAACCAACCCCCGCAGGGTGCGCAGGATACACATATATCACGAGACGGTTTCCTTTTGATCGCTATCGCTCATCGACCCGAGCGTTATTTATTGGCCGTAATAATTTACGAGTTCGCGAGAGGGACACGCTCTGCAACGCGCATAAACGTCGCTTCCGGTATTCGGCGATATTCGGCCGAATCTTTGTGCCTGTATGCGTAACATTTACGTGAATCTATTCATTCGGAAAATTATGGCGCATGTATTCAAAAGCCATTCCCGAAGTGCCAAGAACACTCTCCTAACGTATCGTTTTTACGATTGGACATATTTATGCGCGCGACGACGGGAGAATCGTCGGAAATGATGATAAACAGCGGTTTATCGTGTCTATTACTGCTAAAGATCTGTTAGATACTAAAATCCTAGTCGTTTAAGGTAATCCTGTTAAGTACTAAAGTTTGATTATGAAAGAATGATAAACTTGGCAAAGACAAGTATCTCGACGAAGCGAGAATCATATGAGACGCACTTTCGTGATTTTAAATATATATATATGCATACGCACATTATTATAAAATATTTCTTTCTCTTCTCTAACATCCAATAAATACTCAATTTTATAGGGCTATAAAATTTGGGCAGGGCTAAAGTTCGCGGAGAATAGCTTATTCTCTTAGGTGAACCAAGCAAGATACGGATTTATCACGCAGCGCTTCATTAAAGATATATCGAAACGAAGTTTGTAATAAAAGCAGTTCACCTCGGAACGTTTGGATCGACGCATCTCTCAATTAAAGCGTCGTTTCGCAGCCATTATTGCATTTGTGAAATTATTATTTTTTGCAATTTAGACATTGCAGAGAAAATTCTCCCTGCTATTCGACATCAGCACAATTAATTTCTCCAATTGAGCAATTTGTGTAATCATGCATTATTTCGCGCGATTTATACATATCAGAGCGAATATTAAGTGTTATTATCGCGCGCCGAGACTCATTTTCCTAATTAGATAATTTAATTGAAACGTTATTTCTCCTTGAAAAATATTAATACTGTCTTGTCCTGTTTCAAAACCGCTCGCGACTATACGTGCACATTAATTTTTACTAGACAAACGCAAATAATTCAAGCGTAATATTTTCAGAATAATATCCGAATCGCTGCATCAGAATTACATGATGTCGTTTCAATAATATCGCGAGCGTTACGTCCCCATCGCCGAAAGTTTCTGTATTTGCTTAACGTTATTGGTGTCGCGAAACGCAGCTGGTCCCAGGTGAACGCCTAAATCGACAGTGGTAGGAATTTTCTTCGCCGCGGCCTCAATCGATCGATATCCCAATTTTACAGCCCGTCGAGTCGCGAAAGCCGGGGGCAGGTTCGAGGATCTTCTTTGGTGCTGGCTAGATCCTTCGCGTTCTCCAGAAAGACTTAAATGGATTCCTAGCGGAAACTTAGACGCGGTAAACGATCCCGTTTCGACGACGGAAGCTACTCTCTTCAAAATTTCCGTGCGAGAATTTCTGTATTTCTTTGCCAGATGAAAAACCGGGGAGTTTCCCGATCGAGTTTGTTATCCGCATACGAAAATCAAGTGTAACTCTTGTCATGAAAAATAATATTAAGATTTCTCAAAAAGAATTATATGAATTCATGTAACATAAATCTGGATTTGACGCTAATTGAAAAAAAAACAAGATTTTACATAAATTAATTTTTCTAAAAACCTATATACTATCTAAAAGAAAACTCTAATATGAAGAATAAGGAATTATAAGATTTGTCTGTCGTAGTATTTTGATAGTGTAAATCGATATTTCAATTTTACAGTCTGTCGAGTACCAAAATTCAGAGACGCACAAGACTTCTCGGAGAATGTTCTCGAGATCCCGCTTGGATCCCGCAAATTTGCGTCTCGTCGTGGAATCCTTTACTGGATTTCTCAAGGAAACTTTATCTCTCTCCATGCGTTGTTAAATTTTATTTTTACGGATGTAAGCAAAGCTCAAAACAATATATCCTAAAATATTTATCCACTTTCATTTCCCTCGTTTGTCATTAATTAAATTTGAACTCATGTAAAATTCATATCTCGAACACGGGAGAGGACTTGATATCTCAACATATTCTAACTCTTCTAAATTCTTCAATTTTCTATGTTTCGCGATTTAATGTAAAGAATAAAGGAAAGGTACATAGCTAAAATACGTCTTTATCATCAAATAATCTTCGTCA
The DNA here is from genome assembly GCA_003063815.1 of Aphaenogaster rudis. Classification (NCBI taxonomy): domain Eukaryota; kingdom Metazoa; phylum Arthropoda; class Insecta; order Hymenoptera; family Formicidae; genus Aphaenogaster; species Aphaenogaster rudis. The sequence goes on from NJRL01000018.1 coordinate 412,614, forward strand.
AGAAGAATGAAACCTTAGCCATCCAAGTAGACACTGCCACGATAATTATTTAGTATGTATATCAGAAAAGTATTTTATAAGATCCTTAAGATTTAACGAGTCCGTATGAAAGTTCTTATTACAATCAATTCACATATTCATAGAAACATATTAACTGCCAAGAGAAAAAATTACTGAAAGTCTCGAAGTCCCTCGATCTAAAAGTCGTATGTTAAGATCAATCCGAGGATCAATCTCCTTTGAGGGGAATAAGAGAATAAGTTCAAAGCTATTTTTTATCCCGAAGACGCGCGAATTTACATATGCCCGCACACGTCGTTTGAGTTAACGTAGTCGTAAACATTCCTTCTGTTCGCTGAACTCCACCCGAGTGTGTCAGCGAATCCGATAAAATCGTGGATCGAAGAGCAAAGCGGAATCTCTTTGTACGGGCACGATCGATATCTCGATTTTATGGAACGACGAGCACCGAGAGCCCGCGAAAAGCTATCGTACTCGAAACGCGTTCTCTACTTCGCACGTTTTGCCAATTTCTTTCGTTACTCGCCGCACACGAATTTCGTATAGCGGTGAAAAAGAAACCACGACCTCAAAAAGTCGCGGAAAAACGGTCGCACATTTTTGCAGTTTCGCGTAACTCTCGCGTATCTGAATCGCGTAATTCCAGTTACAATCGATTAGGCGAGTTATCGAACGCGTCCGTGGATTAAACGACGGAATTTTCATCCGAACACCCTGCGGACGCCACGCACAATGTGGCGATAATCACGCGCACACGCTCACTCGCACAAATATACATAGCACACACGAAACGTACGCTGCCGGTCTACGAGAGCGTTAGATAGGAAATAAAGGGCCCCTTCTAGCGATACGGAGTTTAACATGTAAATCGATAAAGTATTAATTTAATTAATTCAAGTGTTAATCCCCCTGTAATTATAGAAGAGCGCCCTCGCGAACCACGATCGAATCTCGTTAGTACGTGTAGCGTATTCAAAAGATATTCGTTCGATGTAATCGTGGATCGCGAAGGTTCGCCAGCACCTGAAGGAAGGTTCACGGGATTACGTTCGAGTTGGATTAAACTTTCCTGAGCACTCGAGATCCCCAATTATCCTCCATTGCGTTAAGAATTGTCAGTTTTCCGAAGAAGCTGGGCGACTTTCCTAATAAAACGAATTAACGTCTCTATCCACTTTCTTCCGAATAGTCGAAATTACATCAATTTGCACTAATTTGTTCCGTAAATTCAGGTAAATTCAGGTCGATCGAACGGTTTCGGTCTCGACCATGTAGAATTTATCAGATCTATATAAGAAAAACGGGACTATATAAAACCCGTTAAGCATCTATCGAACAATAGAATATAGAACAGAATCCAACACGAACGAATCCACCTTCTACTCGAGTTGCGTTTCGTATTTTCGAACTCACGGATGCACTATTGCGATTTGTGGTAACTCAAATAAAAATTGTGCTAGAGACACTGTAGCGGTAAACGTGATCACGATGAAAGATTAAAGTAATACTATTTAAGGAACTCACACATGTATTTATACAAGATGTCCTATCGCTCTTCTATTTCTGCCAAACCTTTTGATCAATTTAAAGTACAGCCTTGGCCAAAGGTATAAGGCACCTATATTTTTTTCATTTATCTGAAACTTAAAAATTGATTTATGACACTTGCTGTGAATTATTCTTTATTTCAAGAACCCTTTAAACTTATGTATAATGCCGGTAGCCAATAGGAAACGATACAGATAAAAGAATTTCAGATAAATGAAAAAAATATAGGTGCCTTATATTGTACTTTTGGCCAAGGCTGTATGTCCCCTCTCAGCAAAAATTAAATAGCTTCATTTTATATCGGAAATCAATTGTAGCTAAATCTGAAATAGATTTTTTAACTTGAGATTTTATTAATAATTATCAATATTAATTATGATTAATATTATTAATTATTATTGTCAAATCTTTTCTTCGCCAGTAGATAAATAACAGGAGCAATAATTTGATCGACACAACTAACTAATAAAATGTTTATTGTAATTCACTACGTTTCGGCCATGGGTTTCGGCCCTTATCAAGTGTAAAATTCACAAACTATTCTTACAATCATGACATTTGTCCTAATCATGTCATTTGCGTGTATAATGTGTTCTATAATATTCTTTGAAAAATTCCAAGAAGTAGTGATGATTCGCATTGAAAAGCACGTCAATAACATAAGATGGTGAACATTTAACTCATTTTACACTTGATAAGGGCCGAAACCCATGGCCGAAACGTAGTGAACTACAATAAACATTTTATTAGCCCGTTGTGTCAATCAAATTATTGCTCCTATTAATTACTATATTAATTAGAATTAATATTAATAATTAATAATTAAGATTCAAATTACTACTTATTAATATTAATTCTAATTACTATCAATAATTAATTCTAATTGACATTAATCTGTCTGATTCATATTATTCCATATTACAGAACAATATAGATAAAAAAATTAAAATTCATATTAATGCAGAATATATCCTATTAAAAAAAGATAGCGACGGGACACTTCATATATACATATGTATAAATACATTAAGGGAGCGATCTCGCGATGCGGAGTACTCAATTAATTATTTCGATTAAGTGCAGTCAGCGATTAGCATAATTGACCATACACCAGGGCGTGAGCGTGGAAGGCGAGAACGGTAAATAATCTTCGTGCAATGTAAGTATAGATAATGTAAGGATAACTCCTGGGAGAGAGGGAAAATCCGACCGCGTGTGTAAACACGCGGGCACCATGCGTGCAATACGCATGACGGCGTGCCTGCGAGGCGGTTGGAGCTTTAAAGTGCAATGCACAGAATCGCGTGAACGTTTATATACATATATGTAAGTAATATTAATTGTAAGATAAATATATATTGAGAAAGAAAAAAAAGAGAGATTCAAAGATTATATATATATAAATATAAAAAATATAGATATACATATATATATTATTATATATTGCAATAATTGCCACTGTAAGTTGTCGGAGTGTTTCACGCGTACATATATATATATATATATATCATTGGATATATTTTATAGGTTAGGCCGTACGTTTTTGCTAAACCGGGGAATCGAACGACGAAGTTATTACAGCGTACAGCTTATCTCATGATTATCGGGAGGGATAATTTTTTTTTCAGTTTCTCCTCGGCACACATCCTACTACTGTGTTTCCTGTGATATGTATTATTTGTCGACGTTCACACGATTTATATCTGCATATGTTTCTCCGGTAAATTACGGATTCATTCGCTCGTCTGTATAGATTCACCTAGATTTATGTCAGGTCGAAATAGCTGTGATTTACCGATTGATTTGTGATCCTTATTCTCTTAGGGAGATTACTATGATATAGCGTACTAAATAAATTGGACGAATTAAACACGACTTCGAATATCATAAATGTACCAATCTTATATTTCTTTGTTCCTTATCCAAGACTTCGCACAACTTCGCACTGCAACTCCGACGAGATTAGAGACTTAACTCCATTCTTTACTTTTTAACATAATACAAAGTGTAAATTCTCACTCCTGTTTTCTTATTTTTATGCTCTAGTTCGTAAAATCTCATCATGAGAATGACAACAGAAAATACGTAAAAAAATCGCACAAACACCTTACAAAGATTTAAGCGTCAATTATTATCGTGTAGAATAGACTAGTTTCATTTAAGTGCTAATGTTGATACGAAATGAAATTTCTGCGAGATCACTGCTCGGTGGCGACGGAAACCGCCGTTAAACAAGACCAAAACCGATAAACCAGAATCCACATGTGAGCATGTGTACGTGATGGTGTTACCAAACTCGAATCCGGTCTCCAGTTCCCATGACATTAAGTTAAAAGAGCTCCTTTTACGATACGGCGGGATTTCTCCTCGATGTCTCAACGTTATGCTCCAATTTTCGTCGAGACAATAATTCGATAACATAGTACTGTTCGAAAAAGGAAACGATGCATCAGCATGCATCAGCGAGAAAGGGAAAGATTGGCCCTTGAAGCAACACATTAATTTATATTAATAGTAAATTAAACAAGATATTTATGACAAGAAAGCGTGTAAAGTCCAAAGTAGTAGAAATGTGAAATTATCTTCACATATAAGAGTATCTTTTAAAGTACAAATTTAAAGTACTGCGAAAGTTAAGTATTTGTTAAACACAAGTAAAAGCATAAGATCTGAGCTTATAATCATGGGAACCGGATTAAAGTTCTTCAGGATTATTCAACAATAAAATGGCTTTAGATTACATCGCACGGTAAATAAATCGTCTCAACTTATCGCAGTTGTTTTCGTACGTATCTTCACTATACGCTACCTGCGTATGCACACTTATTGCTATTGCTGCTTGTGCAAGAAACCGAAATACGCTACTTGGGCAAAACGCAAAATGCCGCCTCGAGCGGTCGTAAAAACAGTGAACGTGACTGGGACATAACGTGTGCGCGCGACCAAGATTACGAGAAGAAAACGGAAGTGGATTCGGCATAATGCGGGCTGGCGCAGGCGCTCCTCGGTATATGCACATTATTTTTGCGCAGGGTATCCGCGAAAGGATGTACATTTGCATGCAATTCCGCGCGCGCACACACGCGCACACGTACACGTGTGAACATCCACGTGCGAAGAACGGCACTCGCATCCTAAATGCACGGTAACACACGAATGCAATGCATACGATAAATGCCCTCTCTTATATACACGTACATACGTATGAAACATTGCAAATCCACTGGGTGTCTTCTCAAGACGAGTGCAAAGACAATGCCAGTTGTTTCGAGATGTAAGCATCAATAATTATTTGACGATGAAAACGAAGTGACTTCATCAAAATTGAATTTTGAGGCTAGACATCGAAAGTGAAAATATATTAAATTATCGAATGTAATCTTTTCTTCGCCAGTAAATGAGAAACAACAAGATAATTATTTGATTCGACCTGACTGGCCAGATATATTTAAAAATATAGCACTTGTGTTCTGGCCAGTCAGGTCAAATCAAATAATTATCTTGTTATATTAAATTATATTTTACATTATATATAATTTTTTAACAGTAGTCTTTATTAACGACAACAATTAGCAAAGGTTTGGTATAAAAAACGTTACGACGTTTCGACCCTTGGTTTGAGTCCTTATCTAGTAAATACTAATCTCACAACATAAGGCCCTCATCGACACCACAAGAACATCTTAAATTATGAAAATTTTATCGAACAATCATTTATCGAAGATGTCTCATATGTCAATGATGATAGAAGTAGAAATAAAAGAGGTTCTTGATGTTGATGTATTACATAGCAATTAAAATGCACAATACGTCAATTAATATATAAAATCAGTTCAAGGCATAAAATTACATGTTTACATGTTGAAAGTAAGTTGTGGACTAATAATATTAATTATTATGTTGTGAGATTAGTATTTACTAGATAAGGACCCAAACCCAAGGGTCGAAACGTCGTAACGTTTTTTATACCAAACCTTTGCTAGTTGTTGTCGTTAATAAAGACTACTACTGTTAATTATTTACTGGCGGACTATCTATTATTTCTTATAAAATTTTTTAAATGTATTTTATTTTGCAATGATAAAAAGTGTCTTCGCATTTTGTACAATCTCTCTCAATTTTATCAAAAAATATGCAATTAAAAAGACTTGATAAATCTACGACATTCTATACGCACGACAAAAATATTTCAGTCTATTTTTCTACACGTTTTGTATTTTTTACGCAGCATTTTGTAGGTACGATTCCCCGTGCAGTTTGCACGTTGCAAAAAAACCTGTCCGCGATATCAATTACGAATCCGTCCAAGACAAATTTTTATCGTACCACGGAACACCGGAAGGCACTATCGGTGATGACATTAAAGGCATGTCATCGGAAACTCGATGCGCACGATATTCGATATGTTTGAAAGCATAACACCATTTTAAATTGCCGCTGCCATCTGCGAAGAGCTAAGCTTCTCAACACTTTTTTTTGTATAATTTATCAAAAGATTTTATAGATAAATATCAATCAAACGAATTATTAACTATAGAAAATTTAAAATAATAGGCTCGTTATATGCAAATGCAATAATAGATAAGAGAAATGGTCAATAAAAACGAATAATGCTTATGATGGAATATGAAATTAAACAATTATAATTTATTGTATATGTAAAAAGAGAAAAATAGATAAAATTGAGAATAAGAGATATAGACGTTTCGACTGTACTTATTGTTAGTCTTACTTATTATACATAATAGATGTTGTAAATTAATTTAAATCATAATAGAGCTTATAAAACAGTAAGTAAAAGTAACAATAAATTAATATGACACATCATAAAAAACATAAATACAAGATAATTTAACATGGATCTAAAAATTACGATAATGACTTCAAAATCACCGACCAGAATTACCGTTAAATTTACCATTGTATAACATGATTTTTATTATCTGACCTTGGTCATGGCCTCTTGATTTGTTTGCTTTGTCACTAATCAATTTTATTTTTAGATCCATGTTAAATTATATCTTGTATTTATATTGTTCATGATGTGTCATATTAATTTATTGTTACTTGTACTTACTGTTTTATAAGCTCTATTATGATTTAAATTTATTTACAACATCTATTATGTATAATGAGTAAGACTAATTGTAAGTACAGTCGAAACGTCTATATCTCTTATTCTCAATTTTATCTATTTTTTCTCTTTTTACATATACAATAAATTATAATTGTTTAATTTCATATTCCATAAGTATTGCTCGTTTTTATTGACCATTTCTCCTATCTATTATTGAATTATTAACTTTTTAAAAATGTAGCCATTAGCTTTAAAATTGTAAATATCAATTCATCGACTTATCAAATATTTTCAAAAATATCGAAATATATAAAGTGCACACTAAATATAAACTAAAATAACAGATAATGGCATTTCCATTATAGTAGAAATATAATATGAAATAAAAATAATTGGAATAAAATAAATATAAAATCAACCGTAAGTTTCAAAACAGCTCTTATTCGGCTAACAGAACGTTGATCGTATCATAACAGGAAATAATAGTGTGCGATAGTGTTTGACAAGTTGTTGCGGACGTGAAAATGATATAAATTTTAAATATCACGTGCCACATCCGACGGCAACGACGTGCGGAAATAAGAGGATGGAAACGGAAGAACAACAGAGAATCGCAAACTTCAACGATACGGCAGAATGCGCAAACTGCGGCAAACTTGTCAGTTGAGTAAAGGCACGAAAAAGTCTGTACCTTAAACTCGCCGAGCAACCGGATAAAAAGGCCTCCGCGTTCACCGTACGAACGAAACTTGGAATTTTAAGGGCAAACCGTGGAAATTTGCATAACCGGATAAACGTTTCGCGCACGTTTCGGTTGGGCCAGTTAGGGACTTTGCGCGTAAAAATACGTCTTGCTCCAAGTTTATCGAGCCGTGTAAAATCTAATTGATCAAACCTAGTATTTGTATAGGTAGTACCGATATCTATAGATACCTGAGGCAAGAAATTAATCCCATCACTGCAAATCCAAGAGTGTTATTTTAGCTGAAGCTCTTCTTACACATTTTTGCCGTTTTAAATCATGTCATTTAACACGATTGAACGTATTAATTTTCAACTTAATACGATTAGACGTGTTAAATAACGTAATCTAAAACGGCAAGAAACATAAAAAGAGCTTCAGTCAAATGTGTCATTTTTAGATGTTTATGCGTGTAAAAATAACAGGCTTGAATTTGCAGTGATGGGAAAGTAAGATTTTGATTAAACAATTTGCGGATTTTTTTTTAATTTACGTTGCAATTGCCGTGTTTCAATATCAAGGTAAGAAGTAACTGATAAATAACGATCGATGTATTACGTTTGTGAAACGCACATTGCACGAATCCGGCAAGCAAGAAAGATGAATGTTACGACTAATGAGGCGTAACAAGTACGACCGGATAACAACAAGTGAAATTGGCCGCAACGATATGCACGCGGTTTTGTATATATCGAGCGTCGATTTTACGTCATACATTACGTGGTGCAACGCAGTCGCGTTTGCGGCAGCGGGAGATTAATGACCAAGATCTGCATCGAACAACCCTTTCTTTGGATGAAACGCATCGTTCGCTTCATCCAAGATAATATTCGTGCTTTATTCTGCAGATAAATAAAATAGAAATTGCTCCGATTGAAAGAGAGGCAATTATGGTGAAGATACTCGCGGAAGTTCAAGTCCAAGTTTTATCACAGAGAAATTCAATACAAACGGTCCACAGAGAATGTATATAAAATATCTCGCGAATCCTGTCGCGAATAAATTCTCCTGCGATAGATTAATAAATATTGCAGGATATAATTCTTCTTCACTCGAAGCAGCTTGATTCGCGTGCACGGTCGGGAGATAAAGTATCTCTCGCATGGAGTTTGCATAATGCGTTCCCACAATATCCTATCTATCTCCGCAAAAGAATCGCGATTGGATATCGATAAAGCGCGAACCGGAGATCATTCACGTATACACGCGGCGTCCCGACATCGCAATCGCGTGTGATGCTGTTAAAGCTCGTTTCACGCGTCAGTATTAATTTAACCGTCTGGCAGCATGGCGGTATAGCATCGTAAATTCCGTGCGCTGTCCACGTTGACGCGATTAGGCTTGTTTCACTATGCGTTTTCTCGCGGCTGCACGGTCAACGTACGTTTTGGCGCGACTCTGTAAACCGCGTAATAAATAACAATGCCGGAGCGTTAAACAATTTGCGATCGGCGCTATTTCACAGTTATACGAATGGAGTATTCGAATGCGGCAGTCACCGCTAGATAGCTGACAGTTCGGTTATTTTGGCAATTATATTTGCTTAAAAGCATATAAAAGAACATTTGCTTAAAAAAGAACATCTGTTTAAAAAATCTTAGATAGAAAAATAAGATAAGTATGCAAAATATGCATTGCAAGAGTAATGAAACAACTGATATCTCTTGACTTCGCACAAATTTCACTCTATAAATATTAAAATTAAACATTAAGATCTCACAGTTTTCGGCGTGTGTTGCAGCTGTATCTCCAGAACATGCATTCTCCATGAAGCCAGTCTTCACTCTTCACCATGCACACACTCAGTGTTGCCAGAACCAAAAAATATTTTGTACCAACTGAACGGCAAAAATGTATCAGATTTAGTCAAAATGTACCAAAAATTTATATTTATTCCTTTTATTTACAATTTATTACATTCTGTTTAAAATAAGAATATGCACATTAAAAGTTCTCTCTCTTTCTCTCTTCTTTCTCACAAAATTATATATTCTGTTTTTGATCCTTTGAACTAAGTATCTTAGCAAAAAGATATGAGAAAGATGAATAAACTATAATAATAAAATATGTTTGAACATTTAAATATAAACTTTAATATTAATTTTCTAAATCGCCAGTAGTAATAAACACGTATGTGATAAATTTTAAATCGACCCGACTGGCAAGAGATGGTATTCTATTAATTACTACATATCAACCATACGGATTGTGGTCCTCTACGTGTGACAAATTTAATTTTAATAAATGCTAAAGCATCTATTATATTCTCCCCCCTCCCCCCAAACGCACTCCCATCACGAAAACTGTTAGAAAATTTATTGCGAAAAGGGGAGAATAAGGGGAGGGGGGAGAATATAATAGATGCTTTAGCATTTATTAAAATTAAATTTGTCACACGTAGAGGACCACAATCCGTATGGTTGATACGTAGTAATTAATAGAATACCATCTCTTGCCAGTCGATTTAAAATTTATCACATACGTATTTAAATATAAGTTTATTATATAAGTAACATTTATATGAATTATTCGTCTTTTTAATATTACATATTGTTTAAACCAGTTAAAATAAAGTTTATTAAAAATGCTGCTTTTGCATTTAGATCAAACATTACTGAATTTTTCTAATATTGTACCATTTGTACCAGAAATTGTACCAAATTTGATGTCTTTTTTCGATTGTAGTATCAGGGTACCAATATAGTTAGAAATGTACCAAATCTGATACAATTGTACCAAGTCTGGCAACACTGCTGACACACTCGCGATGCGACATTCAATGCGGAAAAAAAATTTACGACGAAACAAAAACTGTATGGTCACCTCGGGTTAATAATTCAAGATACAATCCGTGTAATCGCAACGTGAAAACTATAACATAAAGCAACGTACAAGATCGTAACGATTCCTGTAACTCATGTCCGCGAGCAAGTTTAATCGCGATGGTTTCAGTATTTTACACGACGTTATTATACAACGTATAATGGTATTTTATAATCGTTTAACTCAGCGATGCCGACACGGAGAGTGACCGATCGGGCGCGAGGACGGTGTAAGACTGTTGCGTCGATGTGTTGTTCGTGTCCTAGTATCCTTGACATTTTTGAAGTCAAACCGATAAACCTTGACCTTCCTAAGTCAATAACCGAATTCGGCGAAGTTTATACACAATGGATAAACCTAGACCTTTCTAACAAGTCAATAATCGAACTCGCCGAAATTTATACACACACGGAAAGAACGGTTTTGCTGAAATATTAAAAAATTTGGCCAGATACAGATCTGAAAAATAATTTTGTTGAATCATCAAAAGAATTATGTAGGACACCCCAACATAATGATAATGCTGCAAAAAGTTTTGATATTCTAGCAACCATTTTAGGCGTCCTACATAATTATTTTGATGATCCAACAAAATTATTTTTCAGATCTGTATCTGGCCAAATTTTTTAATATTTCAGCAAAACCATTCTTTCCGTGCAATGGAATACTAACCTTTACGCTGCCGGAATTTTTTCATTAAAATAGTGTTCTTTTTTCCCCAAAAATTTATCTATATAAATAACATACACATTGCACATAGAATTTCGAGATTTGTTCAGAGCCACAAAAATGGCTTTCCCGGCAGTCTAAAGATTAAGAAAGAAACAATTTATGTAAAGCAGACATCTCTTGAAGTATGAAAATGTAATATTTGCTCACTATGTGATTTTTAAGTAGAATGTAATATACCATGAGAAATGCAAAAATGCAACAATTATTAATAAAAATTATCATGGAAGAAAGGGCTTATTGAGAGTCGAACGCAGTAAATGGTGCGTGAATATTCTTTGTAGATTAATAATTCATCAAATTACATAACGCTATAATTACCGGACGTTTCGGCTCCGCTTTGAGCCATCTTCAGCGCAACAAAAATTATACATATTAGTTAATGAACCATTGGTAATCCTTACGCTCATGGGAAAAGCAGAGTGTTCAATCTGTCATTGTCAAATATTAATATAATATTACACAATTATTAATATAATATTAAATTAACGTAAAATTACCAGATACTTGAAGAAATATTTTTTACTGTTATACTTAAATGAAGTTGTGAATACACGGAAAGAGAACGCTTTTACTGAAATATCTAAAAATTTGGTCAGATACAGATCTGAAAATAATTTTGTTAGATCATCAAAAGTAACTATGTAGGTCAATCAAACATGATGATAATGCTACAAAAAGTTTTGATATCCTAGCAACTATTTTGGGTGTCCTACATAATTATTTTGATGACCCAACAAAATTATTTTCAGATCCGTATCCGGCTAAATTTTTAAATATTTCAGCAAAACCATTCTTTCCGTGTAATAAATTGTTTCTAAGTTGTGGAGTTTTCAATTGCAATTGGGATTTGATTAAAACAATTCGCAATTTCGTAAAGAATAAGTAATACACTTTGATCGTTCTAATCTGAACACATATTTCGTCTGAAACACATTTCTGTTATGTCATTACTACTTGTCTACGTGTCTATTAACGCTGTCACGGCTTTTATTCCCCGTTCGCTTATCGTATAATTCCAGTGACGCGTTACACGAAATACGAAATATTCGACGATGGCAGAGACCGAGTAATAGCGATAGCGCGGCATGCAAATCTCCTGATTTCACAGGGGTGGCGCGATTGCACTTTTCCGCGGCGGGTCCCGCGGCCGTGTCATTTAACAACGAATTAGCGCCGCGGTACGGGGGATTTGTCGGGTGTATTTGATAGCGTCACGCGAGATTAAACGATGTTGGCAAACACCTGGGATTATTTGTCCCGGAGAATATTGGATACGTGCCAGCTTTTCCGCGCGTGGCACCCCCTTAGGTCTTATTATCAAGATAAACGCTGTATCTCCGCGATCCGGCAAATCGGCTCGAAGAGCAGGCGGCTTTTTATAGAGGTAACGAATTTTCCCCGAGTAAACATTAATCTCGTTGTAATACCATTGTAACGAATAGACGTATCGCAATCCGGTGTAGAAATAAATATGTTATATATATATATATATATATATAAACAAACAAAATAAAAAAGAAAAAAAATATATGTACATATATATCGAATACCTGAAATTGTGCAATAAAAAATAAAGACCGTCACGCACACACAATACCGAGCGCAAAAATTGATTGAAGCGCGTGGAATTTGATTAAGCCTCGCTGCCTTCATAAATGTGCAGACCGAAAAATTTTCCAGTCAGTAAATATTGCTATAATTTAAACGTTTAGCGAGCAGCAACGTCGATGCGATTAACTGTGCTTCACGTCCGTAAAATACATTTACGCGTTCGCTGTAATATTTTACAGAATTTCGGCTCCATTCGATTTTTTGTCTTAACAAAGTCACAAAAAGTACGTCACAGAACAGATAGAATTAAAATTACCGCGCGGTACGTTAAAATAAATTTCTGGATCATGCATATGGATAAATAACAAAATTATACAATTTCTGAAAATAATCATCTCGAAGATTTACTAAAATATCGAATTATAATTTTCCTATTGTCGAAAACATATTAATCCCCACGATTATTATGTGAGCTTATGACAAATTTTTAATTAAGTAAAAAATTGATCTTTTACGTATTCATATGTATAACATAGAGAGATTTGACTGTTCGCTCGCGATTTGCAGCAATTTGCAGTTTTGATTTCGCCGTACCAGGGTTTAATAAATACCCTCGTATTGGCCTTTCGCACAACGCGCGTAATTTAACGCGGGGGTGGAATATATTCGACGCTGATTAAAGCCGTTAAAAACAATTGCAATGGAGGGATTACGCGGGTCGCGCGATAACGCGCGGCACGCGCGTAATAACATCGTCTATAATCTCTATGTTATATTCGCATGCGCGCAGAAATATCACCGTTACGATGTTCAAACAACCGGTTACACGACCCCAATGCAGAAGTTTGCTCGCCGGCAGGCAGCGTTGTCGTGTTACACAGGCTAGTCGAAATTCGACGATCGCGCAATAACGTTGTAATTCCCGTTTCTCCGGTTACATCGGATTTGAACTTGCCCGAGAGCCGATCAAATCGAGCGATATGTTTTTTCATTTATGGATTAGTCCATAACTCTGGCATACAGGCTATATTCGATGATTATTTGTTGAACAAACGATAACGAGAGTACTGTAGGCGAAGAAACGTGAATAATGCGCACGAAACTGATTAATAGCGACGAAATGTGAATGCAGAATCCAACTAATAACGAGATAATTAAGGATCGTAATTACAACGTATCTACAAACAGAGGAAATTTGCCATGATTAAGGAGAAAAACAAGCGATCGTGCAAATTAAATTATTATAATTCAGGTAGGCGAAACAATGTAAAATTACATTAAATATACAGAATGTAATGAATCAATTTTACGAAATGCGCATCTCCACCGAGTTTTCGGCGGATTCGAGATTAAATCCAAAACTGCACTTGATGAGGGCAATGCGATGCAAATCGCATATGTAGATGCGGAAAATAAAAATTCCTACAATTGATGCAATTCGCCGTGCTTTCATTTGCAATGTTCGTCAATTAAACCGGCTGATTTAATTTCATCTTTCCGCATTCTCATTTCTAGCCATCACACGAATATTATTATCAAATTGTACTCGGCTGGTTATTAATTTAAGAGGATATATCCCATTTGGTCCAAAAATAACTGTTTTCAACTTTTTGCATTGCCTCCTCAGTCACGTTTTATCAAAACGTGAAAATAAAGCAATTTTATCGATCACCAAATACGTCGCCGTTCGACAAAGTAACGTGGAGCATACGTAGAATAACAGACTAAACATTGCAATACAGAAAAAAAAAGATGTATTAACAACATTAAGTCTAATTGGAAATAATCTTGTTAATTCAATAACAATTTTAATAAAATAAAATCATACGTATTTGTTTCATTAATAATGTTATTGAATTAACAAAATTATTTCCAATTAGACTTAATGCTGTTGATACATCATTTTTTTTTCCGTGAACAATTACAAGAAAAGTTCGCAGTTAAAGTGTGAATAATAGAACGTGATTAACGAGCCCTACTTTCCGTGTTCATTATTGCGCGAAAGAAATAATAGCGCGTCGGTGCATAAACCTACCTCTACCCTCTACCCTCTACCACTGCGCGCGTCTGACAACGAGCGCGCGTCTGTTTTTCTACTGCAGTTCCGCGCACCGTTAAGGATGTATTGGACCTATCTTCAAAATAGTACGAAGTCGATAAAAATTTGTGAGATCTTTTAG
>NJRL01000018.1:438032-457139 GCA_003063815.1 Aphaenogaster rudis
TACTTTCTTTTGAAGTATTTGATTATTATTACCGATTATAATAATAATAACAAAACATTTTGTAATAATTATTTGTATAATTATAAAAGAGCAAATTTTGTTTAGTTGAGCCAACTAAATTATGTAATACTTATTATACGTTTAGTTGAAACTATTTTACCAAGGCGCCTTATAATTATTACAAATATTTATAATTATTACAAAATGTTTTGTTATTATTATTATAATTGGTAATAATAATCAAATACTTTAAAAGAAAGTATACTAAATGCATCTCACAAGTTTACCAAGAATTTTTTTTTCAGTGTAAATGATAGAGTTACTGCTTGCATCACTTGCCGTCCGCAAGATATTAATATGCACAATTGCGCCCGCAAATATAATGTCATCAAGAACGAAATTCTAGAAGACAGACTGCAGATGCGCTCGTGTAAAAGATAAATCCGAAGCGACAGGTGGTAGGTAGCTGCGACGTGGTGGCATATTTAAAAATGCATTTGACGACGATATTAGCGGTAGTGTCATGCCGTTGCCGCGGCTCTAATAGACAACGTAATGTCTCCCGTAAATGAGCGAGATCGTATCGACCGTTATAACGCCATTATCCATCACTCGTCGAGTTTTCACGACCGTAACAGCTTGCACGCGACGCGACGTTTTGACGCTCATAAGCGCGGCTCGTAACTCGAGCGATTATCATCCCTAAGTTCGATACCATCGAAGGCTTCAGTAACACGTAAACGGAATTTTGCCTCACGTACATATACCTTACGATGTGGGTACAAGGGGGAAAATAATCGAAATGAAACAAATTGTTCCATTTTATTGCGAGTACTGATTTCATCTTTTCGAGGGATAGATCCAGTGATGTGCTGTATAACTTACGTCAATTCTTTATATGATTATTTACGTGTAAAGAATTAATTCTTTACATTGCTATTTTCCACGTAAAGATGTAAAGAATGTAAACAATGTAAAGAATTTCGTAATTGGCTGATTTACATTTATAATAAACGAAAACATTTTTTTAAATAACCTTTATTTAAATTTTCCAAATCAAATACAAGTTTACCGATAATAATAAAAATGATTTTTACTCTACTTTAATTCAACATAACATAATAAATCAAATATCACAATTATCCATTATCGGGTGTGAATGAATGAACTTTATTTAATATTCGTCAGTTTTATTAGAATCGGTTATTCTAAAAGAGTAGTATATATGCAGAAGTTTTTTTGACAAAGGTCAAACTTTTCAATTCTTTACATATTTTACATTGTTTACATTCTTTACATATTGTTTACATTCTTTACGTATTCTTTACTCCATATGTAAAGAATTAATTCTTTACACGTAAACGCACATCACTGGATAGATCTAATTGCATTACGGATTCGCCCGACGAAGTTTCGATGAAGTCACAGTTTTCCACCTGCGATCTTTCATTTGTTCGTCCCCTTTTTCGTGATATCCCCCTTCTCCTATCCGAGGAATATTCTTCCATGCTCGCGGACTAATGTCGATAAGGACATCCAGTGAATAGCCGGGTCGCTGTATAAATGGAAACTTTCCCAAATGCAACGCAGTCTCTGAATTCATTCGCTCCGACTAATTCCATGAAAAAACTTTGCAGATCGACGGAGCGGCCGGTCGCGTCCTACCCTTTAAAAAGCCAGCCTCCTTCCTCCTTTTTCTTTCGCCATTCAACTCGACTTTTCTTTGGAATTCTGTACGAAGAAGTTTAGAGTCTCGTCCGAGGAAGAGAGTATCCGACACGGCGGCTCGCACCGCTCAATGTTACTTGGTGTGTTCCCAAGTAACACTGATAATATCTCTTGAAGCGACAAGGCGAGTAACTGGCAAAATGCAGAAATTTTAAACGCAGACTACGTAAAATACAAAAAACGGCTGCAGGTAACATTCCGATAAATTTTTGTCTCTAAATCCTGTAATAAATTTTTGAATAATTCGAATTTAAATCTCGTGATATTGGCGCAATTAAATTCTTTATTTCAGCGAGAAGGCTCGCGAACGCGATGTCGAAGCTTCCGACTGCATCCGAAACTATCGGAAACTGTCGGAACGGCTAGGAATTTTCAACGAGAACTCGCGGAGACCGACCTGTGCGCACCGATAGCATTTTTTTTCTGAAATATTCCGATGGATCCTGCTGAAAAATGGAGAAAAGAGAATAGCGGGTAACGTGGAAATACGTACTTCTTGTATTCCCGAGCGAGAACCGTCGTGTATATATACGCGACTATGCGACGAGGAGCTTAAAATAATCCACGCTTCGGGAACAAGTAGATTTTTCACACTGCGACGCCGAAGCGATCTCCCTCGAAATATCCGATACTTCGAATTGTGCACCATCGATCGCGATTATTCCCGTTGCATCGGTCCTCGATAATACATGACCTACAAAGCGATAAGAAGCGTTCCCCGGAAACATAATCGCCGGTTAAAACAATGATTTTTTTCGTACGCAATCAAAAACAGATGACAGATTATCACGAAAGATCGTTTTTAATTCAGAGTTAGAAAAGAATTAGGATTACAAAGTGCGTCGGTTTAATTAGTTTCGAAGAAGTTACTTTTCCTAGGACAAAAATATGATCCTATTTAAGTTCCTTGAATTTGACAGTTTTAGTTCGCCGTTATTGCGAAACGTAAACGAGCGGAGTTAAAATAAAATATTATGCCGCGTAAAGTTTTGCAGAGCTCGAGGAAACTTCTGTGACGGGGAATGAGTCGGTTTACTCCAGACCTTATATTCGTCGGGAAAATGTAGCTGACGAGCGCCGCGAATCACGGATGTGTCAAGGTGCATCCGCGTGAAAATCAACCTTAAACATTTTGGCGTTAAGTCCGCGGCGCATTTTCTCGCTTGCTCAAGCTGCTTCTGTTTCCAAGTTTGCGAAGTAGTCTGCGGAGAAGGCTGGACAGGCAAACAGAGGACGTTTTCTGCAGTAATTCTAACAGTCCGAGCCGCATTTAGCCGGCACGTCCCGCTTAAATGAATAAAGATTCAAACATTTAAATGTTCTCAAACAGATGATACATATCCCAAGTAGAACACGAAAGTCATGATGACGTCAAAATGATGCTAAAATGACGCCTTTGACATCATTTTGAGGTCATCATGACTTCCAAATGATGTCAAAGGCGTCATTTTAGCATCATTTTCACGTCATTATGACTTTCTGTTCTACTTGGGATATCTGTTTAAAATAAAGCCGGACAGTATAACGATAATCATCCAGAAATTTATATGTCCATCCATTATTTCCGTGCGATATAAATTGTAGAGAAAATCCAGCTTATATCAAAGGGCCCTAAATCAAAAGCTAACTATGCACCTTACACAGGCGTACAAAAGACAAGCGCATAACGATCCATGCCGGAGAAGAGCGTATCTCTTTCCAACGTTGAGATTTATCGATCGAACCGGGCGGTTCAAGCAAGCCGTGAACGCTACGCCGCTTCCGCGCCTTCGATTCAATTTCCCGCGAGCGAAGGTGGTTTATGATTTGTGGCACATATTTCCGAGGCATCGTGTGCACCCTCCACGGTGCCTCGCGACGCGGTATCGTCGCGACGATGGAATTAACAGAGCAGCGCAGCCTGCGCCATGAATATGAAACAGCTCGCGGGGGTGCACGGAGAGGGAAGCGACTACCCTGTAGCGAAATTAAAATCCTCCTCGCTCACGCAAGTCTCGTTGCTGCACCCCGGCGATCCTCTCGCAGCTGCCGGAGGAACAGCGCACCTTGGATTGATCTTTCAATTATCGAATCAAGACGTTCGACCTCGCGTTTCTCTCTCGCGTTTCCTTCGCTTGCTCCCGCTCGCGCGCCCGACCGCGTCCTAAATCATGAGCGTAATAACCGCGCACGCGATAGCGCGGGGCTCCTAATAACGGTGGCGGGCCTCGCGATAAAAATGGGGATCACGTTCGCCGGGTTAAAGTTCTATAGTCGCCGCGCGGCGCCCCCGTAATTTATCAGACGGAAAATATGCTTCGCCGCAAGCCGACGTCCTTTATTTCCCGGAGATAATTTGTATCTGTTACACGCGCTTTATCGAGGCGACTTTCCGTTATCTCTTATATACTCGGCTTACTTTCTTCTAAAGATTTCATTTGTTTAATAAAATGTAAAAACAATTTTAACCCTTCGAGGCCACACTGGGTGGCGGCCACCCAGACAAAAATTTAGGGCGATATTTTTAAGATAGGCTTTATAATCAGTGTCCCTCCACAGGGGCGTTGCTAGGATTTTATTTCGGGGGGATTTTTAAAAAATTAAATTCACAGAACAACTCATAACTTTTGTTAATTAAATAAGATAATAATATTCGTTCAGGACATTTGCTTTAGACCTTAAAGCATTTATCATTTCATTTCTCTCTCGGCTTTCAACCTTTCATTTTCATATTTTCATATTTGGTTCCAAAATTTCGGGGGGCGGATTATCCCCTTAATCCCCCCTCCCTGGCTACGCCACTGTCCCTCCACCTAGAAGCCATATCAGTTATGTTTGGTAAACATTTGAAAATTATTATGGGTGTGACGTATTTTTTCCCTTAAAATAACACCATTTTTACATAATTTCCTAAATGGGCGCTACTTAATATCGAATCTTGAAAAAAATACGACTTTTCAAATTGAAAAAGTTTTTACAAATATTTTCCTTTTCGATTTTTTTATAAAAAATTGGGAGCACATTTCGGGTTCTGCACCATACATATTTTTGAACAATACCTTTAAGATGTTTCATGAATTTTTACAACTTTATTGGTGCACATTAACTGGAATTATGAGACTTTGAATCCGTCTATGTGGCGACCACCCAGTGTGGCCAGGGCGTATTAAAAAAAGAGGTGTAGCCTCGGAGAGCTAAAACGACCAGGCTGTATCTTAAAAACATGTATAGTAAAGTAATATTGATATCCCGGGAATATTCCGCAAGCATTGTATAATATCTTAACAGCGTGATTCTGAAGATTAATTGCGGTCAAAAATGCTAATACGCGAAAATTATAGATGCCTGTTAGCATCAAAATTATTAAATTGCTCGTCAATTTAACACGTGAATTAATTCCAGGTTCATGTAAGAATTGTGTTTCAAGACCGACGAATATGCGCATGTGGCGCGCAGTTCGCATGAACAGGAAATTCACAAAAATTATTATTTATTACGCACCAATATCCGCGGATGACCGATATTTGATTTGGCCTATTCTCATTTATGTTTAAAAATATATTCTTTGGCTGACGAGGCCAACAGTTTGTTTCGACAAGGATAGGTTGCTTATATCCCTGCGGTGGTTGTTCTTTACACGCAAGTTTGTCGGCGCCGCGTAGCGGCCGCGCCGTGAAGCGCGCCGTGTGTCACCTCCATCGACATATAGAGGGCTGCGTTCAGATTCCCCACCCGGGTGTCCCCAGGTATCATTTTATCCTTGTTGTTTACTGAATGTTAAACAAGGATAAAACGATACATGAGGGCACTCGGGTGAGGAATCTGAACGCACCCTAGAATGGACCGCTGATGTCAGTAGAGGGGGTATCGCACGCGTAGAGTGAGAGGCAGATAATATGAGGACACGTTCCGTCTCTTTTTCCAAGCAGGAACGTAGTACGCCGTAAAGAGACGGAACGTGTCCTCATATTATCTGCCTCTCACTCTACGCGTGCGATACCCCCTCCACTGACATCAGCGGTCCATTCTATATGTCGATAATCATCTCGCACAGCTCTGAGCTCGCAGTGGCTCGCACTTGCGAGAAGCGCGTGGTGGCCGGGCTGCGGTCCGGCAGGTTCTCGGCGTGTGGCGGTAGTCGGATTGCTACGCCTTGCCTGCGTGCTTCAATCCGACTAGCCGCCACAATTCTATAAACTTATTAGTTTACAAACATGGACGCCCTTACAACTTTTTTCAAGGAGGGGCAAAGTTTAAATACACTTAAGGATATCATTTTTGTAAGGCTCTGCTAAACGAATGTTATTTAATATTTTTAAATAACATTTTTTAAAGAAACATTTATGTAGATTTTTATTTTTAAGTGTACAAATTTCAAATAACAATTATCTGGTTGTCAATCATAAAATCATTCTAAATTGAAAAAATTAAAATCCAGCGGGGGGGGCATATGCCCCTCCTTGCCACCCCTCATGGGCGCCTATGATATCTACTATGGATAACTAGTAGATGTCTAATAGATACATAAAATATCTATATCTCCCGAGTAATCAGCGATGATATTTATTGACTGTTGACACGTTCTCCACATATCCATCCCATGTAGCACAGCAGCGCGTGCAAAGCGCTTTGAAAGCGCTTTGCACGCGCTGCTGTGCTACATGGGATGTCCACCAAGTAGCTATTGAAGATATCCATTAGATATCTGTGTGTTATCCATACATCCATGTTTATTAAATAGCTATGAAGAATATCCAGTGGATTTATGAGCAGTACGCGGCATCGCCGCCAGATGGACGCTGTGGAGTTTATTTTCTCGTAAGTAGAAAACTACCCAGGATATAATAAAAGGCGCAGCATTATATGAGATTATTTTCACTCATATTCTAATAATATGATTCTTTAAAGGAAAGTTCCCAAAAGTGGATTCCAAAATGAGATTAAAGAGATATTACTTGGGTCGTGTTCCGATATACACTGCCAGTACTGAAAATCTATAGTTCACGTTACGTATACTATAGATTTTCAGTACTGGCAGTGTATATCGGAACACGGCCTTGGAAAGTATACAATTATATATTATATTAAAACGACGAAAAAATATTAAAAACGATTAAAATAGATATCTATCTAAATATCCATTGGATATGACATGGATGTCTAGTGAACATTGGCTTATTGTTAGATATCCTATGGATATTTATGAGATCTCGAATTGCGGACATTTGGATATATAAAGCACGTCTAATGGATGTTTCCTACATATTCGTGGATATCCGAATATCCATTGGGAGATATCCATTAGATATCTAATACAAATTATGTTCTGTGTGAGTGCAGCTTCACACATACCGCCACTTGTTCGTAAGGAATAGTCTCAATTGCGTTTCGAGACATAATATAATAATACGACGACACACGGAACGGTTCAAGCCTCTACCACGTTCGACTGTTGAATAGCGCGGCGACCTTGCGTCAACAAAAAGCAACACGCCGTATGCCGAGCGCTGAGAATTGTTTATACATATCAACCGCTGCTAGGAAATACGCGGCACGCTATGTACGCAGAATATTTTGTTGACATATTACAAGTTAATAAGCGGCGGACACACAACAGCTTTCCGTTACTTCAGTCGCTTACTTGATCCCAGTGATGTGCCGTATAGTTTATGTCAATTCTTTACATGATTATTTACGTGTAAAGAATTTATTCTTTACATTGCTATTTTTTACGTAAAAATGTAAAGAATGTAAACAATGTAAAGAATTTCGTATAATTGGTTGATTTACATTTATAATAAACGAAAACATTTTCTTAAATAACTTTTATTTAAATTTTCCAAATCAAATATAAGTTTACCAATAATAATAAAGATTTTTTTACTCTACTTTAATTCAACATAACATAATATCACATAATATCACATAATATAACATAACATAATATCCAAATATCACAATTATCCATTGTCAGGTGTGAATGAATGAACTTTATTTAATATTCGTCAGTTTTATTAGAATCGGTTATTCTAAAAGAGTAGTATATATATATATATAAGTTTTTTTGACTGTTCAAAGGTCAAACTTTTCAATTCTTTACGCATTTTACATTATTTACATTCTTTACATATTGTTTACATTCTTTACGTATTCTTTACTCCATATGTAAAGAATTAATTCACTGCTTGATCCGACGTCGTGCGTATCGCTTCGTGATCCGAATGGTAAGTAAATTATTGTAAGTAAATTATCTGACATGCGCTCGAGTATTTATGTGAATTTGATATATACATTATAACATTATTATTACTTTTTCTCTAAACTTTTCCATCTCAAGCGGAGTAAGGTTATATGATTTCGATAAGCTAACAATTGCGATTTTAATACATTAAGAAAACGAGATTGAATCGTCGCAACAAACACGGCGACTTAATTTTCTTCGTTTTTAGAATGACACGATTTCTCAAAACGTAAGATATTAGAAAGAAAATGATAATAATTAACTTTCTCAAATATTTTTCCAATTTAAACTAAACAATAGATTTAACCCTTAACCCACGAGGTGCGGTATGTGATACCGCCCGCAGTTTTGAAGATGGCGATTCGTTTTCTCCAAACATATTTGTAAGACAATTTTTAGGATTTTAGTTTTTACAAAAAGGCAGAAAAAATCATGAATGTAATTTTACAAAGATTTAATTGAACTATAAAAGAAAAAAATAGAAATTAATATTCATATATCTCGTGGGTTAAAAGAATTAATCATTCTTTTTAAGCGGAGTGTAAATAATCGATTATTTCTAAATTTTTTAATAAAAAAAGTCTTTAAAAAATAGTCCCTTTAAAAAAAAATGATGTTTATAAATACTATTGCCCAACTTTGATCGCTTATATATAACTTAGAAACTATACTCTTAATATATTTATGTTAGGATTTTAAATTTGATATATATGTATACGATCGCGTTTATTCAGCAAGTTCGAAACGTCTTTTTCCAATTTTCGACAGTTGTGCATCGTGAAATTTAAAATGTTTATTTGAAAGAATATTCACAAAAATAATTATTATTAGGCACTAAGAACCACCGCGACCGAAAATGGCATTTCTCATATTTAATTAATTAATAAAAGTATTAATTAAAGTATTATATAGTGGTTCGAAAATATTTTATATTGTAAACTGTATCTCTTATAAAACTACGAACACAGAAACTCTTTCAAATAAATATAAATATGAGAAATGCCATTTTCGGTCGCGGCGGTTCTTGGTGCCTAATAATAATTATTTTTGTGAATATTCTTTCAAATAAACATTTTAAATTTCACGATGCACAACTGTCGAAAATTGGAAAAAGACGTTTCAAACTTGCTGAATAAGCGCGATCGTATCGTATCTTCCAATCTCGTTCAACTTCATATCGACAAAATGCTTAAACATTGTCTTCTGTACAGATAGATGAAATCGCGTGGGAACCTGTTGAGAACGACGTAGAATATCAAGTTCGTGAAAAGATGAAGAGGCAAGACGATGTTCCTCGCT
Organism: Aphaenogaster rudis; assembly: GCA_003063815.1. Taxonomy (NCBI): domain Eukaryota; kingdom Metazoa; phylum Arthropoda; class Insecta; order Hymenoptera; family Formicidae; genus Aphaenogaster; species Aphaenogaster rudis. Next base: position 447,280 of record NJRL01000018.1, read on the forward strand.
GGAAGGATACTTGTTTTCACACGCTTATACTTTGCTGTATCGAATATATTTGACTGGAGATTCGAGAATGGAGATAGAGTTAAAAGCTTTCGTGTGTTAGATGCTCGACGCGCGATATTTTCGCGATAGTTTCGCCCTATTTTTTACTATTTTTTTTTTTACGCCATTTCTCCCGCAATGTGCAATACGTTTGCGATTAATCGCGATATCATTTCTCTATTACATATGTTCCCATATCGTGTAACGCCGATGAAACCAAATATTTGCGCGCGTATCGTTGAATAATATGAAATAAAATATCCATATCAAATATAAATAAATCTAGAAACAAATTGAACTTTATAACCACTGAGCTTTGTGAAAAATTGCCATTTAAAAAGTTGGATATTTTGCATTAAATAAAAAGTCCATCGAGCGTTATTTGTTATATCTATACGGTCCGTTCGCATTTCATATGAATTCGAGAGCGTAAAAAATAGCAATAATGTATCACTCCATGAGTAAAAATTTATAATGATGCGAGAATGAAGAATGAAACAAAAACTAGTGTCGAGTTGCATGTGAACATTGATGAGAGGTACGTATCGTTATAAAATGCTATAAAATGCGACCGCACGCTGTGAACACGTTGAATTATAAATAAATAGCTAAGAGAAGAACGCTTTATATCCACGGAGATTATTTTTATCCGTCGGGTTCTAAATAAAGAAGAATCGTTAGACGTATGTTTTTTTTCCTCCGGCAAATTTATATATTGATCATAATTTATCACGAATCTTGTCTAGCATGCTCCCCTCATTCTTTTATGCCCTTTAACGCATAGCCCTCCGTCCGTCCGGACGGAGTTTACGGCCTTGAACCTCTATTGTTCATAAGTTTTCCACCCATCGATCATCCGTCCGAGCGCGGCACTTCTCTCGAATCCATTACTGCTCAAGATACGTAGCCGGTGCAAAGATGGATTAGACAAATTAGTAGTTATCTTCTCTCGGAGCCGCGGACCTTCAAAATACATCAATTTTCCCGTGCATTTTCAAACGCGGGCGCGCGTGAGGTAACTCTTCCCTCCCTAACGCCGAAAGGGGTGAAAAAGAAAGAAAGGGAGAAAGCAGATATCGCGGAACCCGTATTATCCCGCGACCGTTACCGCAGACAGATTTACGGCACTGAAAGATCTCAAGTCTCGATGGTATCTACCCACTCATATATTCTGCATACATTCTGAATTCAAAACATGTACTTCGGGACGCTCTTAACTCGCGGATGTAATCCGAATTTATGCCGTTCTGTGACCAAAAGACGGTAGCTGAAAGAGAAACGTGCATTATCGACATGGTCATTCAAACGCGTTATCTCTAAGAGAGAAACTTTATAACGTCCCCAAGTAGAACAGAAAGTCATGATGACGTCAAAATGATGCTATAATGACGCCTTTGACATCATTTTAAAGTCATGATGACGTCTAAGTGACTTCAAAATGATGTCATTTTAGTATCATTTTGACGTCATCATAACTTTTGTGTTCTACTTGGGTCACTTCGATAGTTCGCTCTTGCAACGAGGTTTTAATCTCTCGGATTTTTGACGACCGCAGGCATTTCACACGTTCCCTCTCGCGTGACTCATCCTCCCGGATGATGTCGCGCAAATTTAAGAGTCCCGACAAGAAGAGGCGACCCGTTGATGTACGGGAAACGACAAAGCTTTCCGCTGCCCGTACTGCCCTACAGGGAAATCAAGGCGGACCACGACTTATCCTTCTTCTCCTGGAGCTACGCACTGACGCAACACGCCACTTGATGTTTCGCTCTAGCTTTATATTGCGAGGCGAGGCCACATTCGGAATACGGGTAAGACAGACATTCTCTCGACTGCTTCCAGAAGGCGCCATCATTACGTGCACTCCTAATTCCCGTTTTATGAGTTCTCATAAAGAAAATACGTGGATGCAACAGAAGTCTGTTGCATCCATCTGCTCGATAAGAGCTAATTAAGAAACGAAACGGAAAATTGTTTGTCGGACCTAGTTAGGAAAATAATAATCATAGAAACAGAGAACACAATTCTTAGTTAAATAATCAAGTTAACAAAATTTATTAGCTAAGAAAACTTTTGTTTATTCGAATTTCCTAACATCTGGCGATATCGGTGTGCAATCCATCTTAAAATATTAACTTGCTTATAAACAACCAGTCTTTTTTTATAAACAGTTTATAGAGCGACATTGTAAAACTGATCGATTCTCGTCGTTGACACTTCAGTCGACTTCGTAACAAAATTGATTTGTTGCAAGTAAGTTGCAGAGTTCTCCGACCCTGAGAGCACCCTAATTAAGTTTCCATCCTAATGAAAGTGTTTCGCCGCAAAGTCTATCGACGAGATGCCGCTCAACCGTGCTCAACTCCCGGACAGTGCAAATCTTTTCTTAGGACTTCTTGGAACTTGGAAAAGATGTCTACGAAAACGATTAAGTCCAACCACTCACTCAGGCGAAACATCAAAGCGAATCGATCTCAATTGCGTTCTACATCAATTGCTTTTTGTTTAAATAAAGTTCTATTTTACAATAATAATTAAGATAAGACCGTGATGTGTATAACACAATTTAAATTGAGAAAAGGCCAAGAAACGGTCATAGCGGATCTTATTAGTGTTTAAATAATATTAATGTGTGATTTTTCTATAAACTGCGCGCCGTTACCAACGGTCTTGAAACGCAGCTCTTGAATATCACATTTATTAAATTGATAATCAATTTAATGATACTGATGCTCACAGGCATTTATATAAGATCCCCCCTCCAATCCGAAAAAGTTTCATTTTATTTTAAAGTTCTATTTTATTCTATAACTGACAAGGGAAGCTTGCGGAGTTTCCGACGAGAATCGCGACGAAACTTACAGCATAGGACGATAATGGGATCAAAGTAACAGTGCTTTCTTTTTCCATGTTCCAGGCGATTGCGAAATGTCGCACTGCACATATGTTACTTTGGTCCCATTATCGTCCTATACTGTAAGTTTCGTCACGATTCTCGTCGAGAACTCCGCAAGCTTTCCTTGTGTGAGTCGTCTATTTAAACATCTATATCTAGAGATTAAGTTAATATGTATTGTGTATATTATTCGCAATTAGTTTTCGTTTTTTTTTTATTGTACATTGAAAGAAAATTCTTGGTAAACTTGTGAGATGCATTTAGTAATACTTTTTTTGAAGTATTTGATTATTATTACCGATTATAATAATAACAACAAAACATTTTGTAATAATTATAAACTTTGTAATAATTATAAAAGAGCAAATTTGGTTTAGTTGAGCCAACTAAATTATGTAATAATCCAGGGTTGGGAAGTAACGCGTTACTTGTAACGCCGTTACCGTTACAGTTACTTTTTTTTAGTAACGAATTGGTAACGACGTTATATTTTTTCATTAGTAACGGTAACGGTAACGCAGTTACATTTTGTGGGTAATGGTAACGAATATAATCGTTACTGTTATCGTTACTTTGTACATGTACAATACATATGTTTGGAAAGGACATAAGCGAGTTTTAAAAGAAGGGAGCGTTATGTTTGATCATGTTGCGATTAATATAGACAGCCGGATGTTATTCTAAAAAAAGGACATTAAAAGTAACGGAAATTGTAACGACTCGTTATATTTTTAGTAACGATAACTGTAACGAGTTACTTTTTCCAATAGGTAACGCTAACGGTAACAAATTACTTTTTTTAATGAATAGCGAGTAACGGTAACGAGTTACTTTTCAAAAGTAACTTTCCCAACCCTGTGTAATACTTATTATACGTTTAGTTGAAACTATTTCACCAAGATGCTTAGTAACATTCCTGGATTTTTATAACCAAGCCTTTCTTTCAGTGTATAATATAATTCTCATGTTCCGCAAATGTTATCTTTCAACGATGCGATTTCGATTTTTTCCACAATTTTCATTTTTTCGAGTTAGAAGAATAGAATATGTAGCGCATGGAAGACGCGTTGGAAAATGAAAAATGAAAAAATAGGAGGCAGAACGCGGAGAAACCAGTGGATGAGAAGACATTCGACGACCGGCAGGAACCGATAACCTTTTCCACAGCGGGCCAGTTCCGTGTGTCTGCGTGTTCCTCACGGTGGATGGGTCGAAGGGACAGAGAAGGAGAGGGAGAGCACACGATAAGGTGGTACCAGACGCCCGGGAGTCTAAGCCGGAAGGATCAGGGACGAAGGTGCAAAGACGGAAACCTCCGTCGGCCAAAGCTCCCAAATCTGAGGGTTGCTGATCCTCGAGCAAACTGGATTGCTATTTACATAGAATGCGCGCGTGCATCTCGGGAACGTCAGCGTTGACTTTCCTGGGGCTCTCGCCTTAATCTTCCTCCGGCGCTCGAATCAAAGGTCCGGAGTACATTATGCCGCACGACCCTTCAAGCGCGCACATTGTCCCAGGAATTCCGTATGCACCGTTAATTATGGATTGGCTTGACGAACTCCGTCGTATACTCGCGTCTGCGACGTCCCCGAGCGCGCCGGGATGCGTCTTGCATCGACGAGAGATTGAATATAATGCCGAGAGATATTGAATTGTAATTTTGAACTTGCTGAGCTAACTTGGCGAGCTCGTCCGATAAATGCAACTTTGTTGGCCGTTGCAACGTATCAATTTTAATTTATTAATTTTAATGCGTGAAAAGTGAAAGTATACATTTAAAGGGTAAAAATTATGAAAATCATTATGAAAATTACGTGGGAATGTATTACGACGGATTCGAAAAAATGTGAGAGGAATGTTCACGTTATGGAACTACGTTGCGAAACGTCGGAACTGTCGCGTCGTTTCACCGAGATGCATTACAAATTTTTAAAGCGCAAAATTGCATCGTTAATATGCTATCGAAATATTGCCGACATTCCCCATACAGATGCGTAATAGGTGAAACAATAATAAATAACGCGCCGAACTCACCAATAAATTACCATAAATCCCACAACAGAATAAATTGTAAAATACGTTCGCCATTATTATACGCGGACGCGCAGTCCGCGCCAATAACTGCTACGTGCGCTCCCCGCCTTTCGCGCGCGCAATAAATCTGTCACACGCGTCACTACCGCGCGTTTCATCGCCGGCAACAACAACAGAAAAAAAATGATTACTGCGAGCGAAGCGTTTTCGTGATAAATCCATCCCTCGAGCCCTCGCACGAACGACTCGGCTCGATAGCCGAGGCTGTCTACTTCCCGCGATACGTGCAGCGACCGATCCTGTACCGATCCTGTACCGGTCCTGTGCGCCGATACAATCCGGATCGGCGTCGTCCGGACATCCGAGTATCTATACATCGCCGCGTAAATCCGCGTGCGATGTGTAAGAGCTTCCAACCGAGGCTCTTCCCGCCCGACATTCGCTACATCCGACATGTCCTTTGCGGAATTGGCCCGAACGGCCGTTTAAGGCCCATTTTCGTATGACTAATGTATGGACGCTTACTCTCTCGCGACACCGTTGCGGCCACGTTATCGGGATGACTAAACGTTCCTACTTGCTGCGTTATCAAAATGCAGCTGCACATTTACGGACAGAAAATGATACCATTCTATTTTCGAGAGAATTATCGCCGAAAACTCTGAACCCGCGGAGAAACTTCGGATACATCGCAGCTGTTACTTGTTAGCAATTTCCATAATTCAAATGAATAATCATCCTGTCTGAGGATATGATAAAATATCCTCTGTCATGTTTATTCGTAGATTACAGAAAGAAATAAATGTAATATGCTCAAAATTACCGGAACTTCAAAAACTTCACTCATTTGCCGGGCACGAATTAGGTCGAATTATGTTAACCGTAGTAATTTTATTACTCGGTCTTACCGTATTATTCCCGCGCGATTAGATATCCAGTTAGAACACTGAGAAGGAGCAAGATATCGCGGAAAATCAAAATTAGTTAACTCCGAAGTATCGCGGGTAAGCAGAGCCAGTCAATCAAGGCTGTTAGCGAAACTTGATGGTAGCGTAAATCAAGCTCCGGGTAATACAAGCGCTACATAAATCAACCCCGATTCAATTGCGCGACACTAATGTCAGGCGGCATCGTTCTCGCTATCGCAATGTCGTAGCACGAAATTTTGTCGCGATTTGTCGACGGTAATTCATGGCAAATCTTGAACGTGACATGCAGACCCGAAAACGGATCTTGCGTTAATTCCGCTAACTTGGCGTGCGCTTTATTCATCGAAGATGGACTGTAAGACACGCGCTTAATTAGCGCTTACACGAGGATTGAGGGAAGGGCGCGGAGGAGGAGGAGGGAGAAGCAATCGCGAGTATTTGCATATTGCCGAGGACGGTGGGCAATTACGGTAATCCCGTCTCGCCAGGACCTTTAATTCTATGGACGATTAATTTTGTGGATCCGGTAATCCCGCGGTCTCGGGTTCGCGCTCGTCCTCGTATCTGTATCCTTCTGGCCTACCTTCTTCCTTGTTCCCTTACGCGGGAAGGCCGTCTCTTCCGGACGGAGGGACGAGAGAGCTTTAAGCACACGCGAAGTTGCTGTCGGAATCGTGGAGAAAGAAAACGTTACTTGAAATAGTATCCAATGGCATGGTACGCTCGCGTATCCTCTGGTGAATTTCCTGCTCTAATGAATCTACGATTTCCGTCGTTGACTTCCGAAAGCTTCGATACACGTACTTCGGTCGACTGTATTCAACATTGCGAAAATTACATTACTACAAATTTATTCGCGCGTGCACTATATTAATCGTGCTCGTTAATTAACTGTCCTACACGGGAATTAGCACGAACGCACGTACTCTATTTATAATTCATGTATTTATTTGCGGCGCGTGATTACGCTCTTAAAATAATATTGGAGCGCTACCTCGCTACCGCGAGGAGCATTTCAATATTTAAAGTGTTTACCGGTAAGAAATTATCTCTAATAATTGGACCCCCATATGCAATAAGGACTCAACCGACATTTTGAAGAAAAATGAGTTAACTGGTTATTCTAAGTCTCAAGTTGATGTTTTTCAATTATGCAAAAAGAATTAAGCCTAATTTACAAGTTGGGCCATTTTATTGGTAATAGTATCAACTGAATACTGTAAAAGGAAAATATATTTAGGAATATTTTTTTATTTGTGAATTATAAGGAAAATTCTTTATTTTGAAAAATATATCCTGCTTTTCGTTTAATTTGGAGTAAATCGTTCAAAAGAAATCTCATAAAGACTTGGTTTAAGTCGATTATTTTAATTGTAATAACAAAACTTCAATTACTTATTACTCAAAGCTACCTCCTTGTTGGTTGGGTCCTTGTTGCATATGGGGGTCCAATTATTAATCGGTTTGGCCGGAAACGAGTCGCGATTCGGCGAACAAAGCGATTTCCCTTCGTTGCGCTTAATAAATGTCGACATGAACAGAAGACGCGTGACACTTTTGTGCGCGACATTTATTATGGCCCTTCTACTTAATAGGTATAACTGGTTCCCTTTCGCAAACGCTGCTGACTAACAAAAGATTTTTCTATGCCAGAAAGAGCATCACGATTAAAAGTTTATTTTTTCACGAGGCGGTAGAGTTTTTCTCTTTCTCCCTCTCTCCTCTCTCTCTCTCTCTCTCTCTCTCTCTCTCTCTCTCTCTCTCTCTCTCTCTCTCTCTCTCTCTCTCTCTCTCTCTCGCTTTCCCTCTCTTTTTTTCATTTCCACGTAGCCGGCTTTCAAGATATACTTGAAGTGGCCACTACGTGACCTTTGAACCCATACGAAGCAAAAGTTACAGGATACAGGTCGCGCGTGGACCGAGAGCCTGAAGGACCTTCCTCGCCGCTACATCAACCTCGATTACTCCTCTTTCCGCTCTTAACCTCCCGTCCTTCCTCCCTCGGAGGCCACATCGTGGTCCTTCCGGAATTACGGCCAGAGACCTTTATGTCTCGATCCTCGTGCTTCCGCGACAGAATAACAGATCGCACTCTTCCGGCCGTGCCGCGGCTTCTCGCGATTTCAGTCCGGGCCATCGGAGCGAGGTCAATATTTCAACTCGTCCAATTTCTTCCCATGGCGATTCTCAAAATACTAATACAGATCTTTGTGGAACATTTTATGTCCACCGTCTGTGCAACATCGTACAGAGGTATGAAACTTATTAGATTAAAGCAGAAGATTCCGCGTTCTTTGGTCTCCTCTGCCGGTAGAAATTCTTGTGTAAGAAGAGAGAAACGCGGCACTCTTTGATATCATTTTGGAATATTGCGCTAGAAAATTGTCCGACCTGTCGCAAATAAATCTTCAATGATCGTCTGGTCTATTATAAATTCATAAAATTTTTCTAGCGAATCGTTTTTTGTGAAGCACAGACTTTACCGATAAAAAAAATCGAGGAATGGAAATGCGAGAAAGAACGTTCTTTGCCGATATTCAGCCGATAATATCCGACTTCTCCGCGATTCAACGTCGCTTCGAGTTATTCCGATCCATTAATAGTAACGATAATTATTATAGCCGCTTTCGTCCTTTTCGCGAAATGATCGATTATTCCCGCGACGTTAATTCCAGCCTTTTTTTCTTCCAGTCGTTTTTTAATATCGATTATCGCCAACCAGCCAACTCGGCTGGGAGAAAGATAAAATTTTAAATGGCAGTACTAACTGGATTACTCAGTATAATCGAATCGGTCCGCGAGCTTTGTCAATTTGAAATCTAACAACTTTAGCATACTCCGTGAAAAACGCGGTTAGTTCATACTCTAAGTTCGTTTCGCTACAAATTTTTTGACAGAACGGGTAAAAATATCGGCGGAAAACGTGTATAAAGAGAGCGTTAACGTATGCAGATTATGTTAGATAGCAGAAAAGATAGAAAGATAGAAGAATATGGAATATAGAACAAAAATTTTAAACTTTGATGTAACTCTCTGCAAGAGAAACATATAAATTATACATGTGTGATATTTAATGTGCTACATTTAAACATTCATTTCGCATTACTTCTCATTGCCCAACAGAATTAATCTTTAAAGGCTATCGCACACAAGGCGAAAAATAACTAACCGAGGAGGAAATTTATTTTCCATGTTATTCTATTTTCTTCCCTAAAATTGATTTTCCCCAGTTGGTCCATGTTATTTTTTTTTTCCTGCCTGCAGCTATGGATTTCTGTAAACATATCGCGCGTATATTCGGCGGCGTGTAAAAATCGCTTTTACGGTTCCTATCGCGATCGGAGTTCATGGAGCTGTCACGCGCGCGAAGGTGGTATAATTAAACCGAGATATTCCGCGGGTGCAGTTTGATAGGTTGCATGCATTTATGTGGCAGCGGCAGAGGTCCGACCCGGAATGTACGTTCGATTTTACGTCCAGACCGGATTTACGAGTACAACCCGCCGAATAAAATGCGGGATTCACCATTAATGAGTCTGTTAGCCGCCATGAATGTTGCTCGCTCTTGCAATCGTTGCAGCCGCGGAAGATCACCGAGATATCTCAACAAAAAGAACGACACTGTTCATTGTTCTGTTCGAACGCGCGTATATGAATGATAAATATAGTATCGCGGAAAAAAGCAAAGTCCAGAACGAGCCATGAGTAACGGATGCTAATTACGATTTATTCCTATGAGAGAGAGAAGAGTTCATTAACACTGGGATTGGGAGAAAACAGCCGACGCAAAGCGCGAACATGGAAGAGATACTATGATATCAGCGATTGAAAAAAATATTTATCTAAAAATCACAGATAAGATTTGTTTCGACACTACTGGCCAGTTTTATTAAAAATGCGTCACTACGTTTCGACCATGGATTTTGGTCCTTATCAAGTGAATAAATTAAACGTACATGTAT
>NJRL01000018.1:476314-503173 GCA_003063815.1 Aphaenogaster rudis
TGCGCACTGATTACATTATCTTAGATAATTTTAGATAAAATATACTACTTTTCTTATCTGAGATAAAGATACAGATAAAGATGCCACATACTTTAATTATATAGATAAGAGATAAAATAAACAATGATCGTATCTAGATGAGAATCTAGATAATTTTATCTAGATAACGGAAAACACTGTGCTAAACTGTGTTTGCTGTCGTGACTATAAATTTCTAAACTATAGCAAAACGTTTGCTGTAGTTTAGAAATTTATAGTCACGACAGCAATGAAATAGGTATCGCAGCTAAGATGTTTGCTGTTCATATATTACAACTGCAATTTAGTTACCACACGCAGTTTTTAGCTACGGCAGCTACTTTTTGTTTTCGTGTGACTGATTATAGGTAAAATTGGAACAGTAAGTCTAGGTAAAAATTTAACCCTTAAACTGAACACGTTTTTTTAGTACCGCAATCCTGAACGTGGGTCACTGACTAATTTTTCCATTCTAAGATCACCTGGAAAATTCTGAAAAAATTTACACATCTTCTTTGAAGTCTAAACAAAGATTTTATGTGATAGAGTGAAAGAAAAAATATTTTTAAATGTTATATTTTTATCATTTTTCAGACAAAAATCTGGAACAGTAGACGTTTTACATAAAAATTCATCATTTTTGAAAAAATTATTTTAAACAAAAATGCTTCTAGGCATTTTCAGTTTAGAGACATCAAAGTTTACGGAAAAAAATACTACTCGTTCGCAGCTCTAAAAACATAATTATTTGAATGATTAAAAATAGGATATTTTGCAGATACGAAGAAATGCATTTTTCTAAAAAAATAATAATAATAATTTTTAATCTTTAAATCATATTTTTTGTGTAAAAGTGAAAAGAAAGTTATTCAGAATACATTTAGTTTAAAACAAAATATTTTTATTAAAAAATGTAAAATTTCGGCTGAGCAGTCAAAGCAAATTACACGCCTGTGGTCTTCGCAAACCGACTTATCAATCGACTCACACCTTATCTTTATGAAACACGGTTTAAAGTAGCGAAAGAAATAATATTTACAGGAAAAAATATTTTTCGAAAACCTGAATGCTCATAAAGTGAACAAGTGGGTCACTCGTGTTCTCTCTCAATTTCAACTTACTGGCGTTTAGCATTGAACTGGTAATTTACATTGTCCCGCTAGGTATAAGCCTCTACAGCACAAAAATTGCAGCAACATTGCAACAACATTGCAGTAACGTTAAATATTACCGAAATGTTGCAGGAAGGTTGCTGCAATTTTTGTGCTGTAGGGGAGTCCCTTTTCACACAAACTCTTTTTTGGGAGGGGTTTCCTAATCTCGAGATTCTCTATTGGTTCTTCTGGAAATCGGCTAGAAATGGCCTGGACACGAGTGACCCAGGTGTTCAGATTAAGAGTTAATAATATATTATTAAAATTGCGAAAAAAAGAAAATAAAATATTGAATAAATTATTAACTTTACATAATTATTAATACCAGTAATATATTCACTTTTGCTGTTTTTCCAAATACTGTCAACACTATTATATAGACATCAATCACCTGCTGCAACTATTAGATAGAAATTCAAGATTTCTAATATTCTTAGATAAACTTTTAAAAACCATTTTTAAACAGATGTTCTTAGCAAACAATACCTAACATAATATTCCTTTTATCTTGCAAATTGTATCGTCTTTTTTGTTTTAAAAGAAAAGAAAGAAAAAAATTCTAAACTTTTCTCTGAAAACTTCCGACACAGCAGTAAAAAGACTTACTCCTATATGGATTCCAGAACAAATAATAGTAATAATTACACAATAAGTACAAAAATCTTTTGAAAAAATTTATTTTTAAATAGTTTAATGTAAATTCCAAGGTTTTCGAAATAAAGTGAGCTTCGAATACAGTAGAATTTCGTTTATCCGAGCATGTCGAGAGACAAGACAATTCCGATAACCGAATGGGTTGGATAATAGAGGCTAACTAGCTCTCCCCTCTACCAGTACTTACTAGTTTCGATAATAGGAATGACGTTCAGAAAACTGAAGTGTGTTTTGTTTAAAAGTGAAAAGCACATCTGTGTGTTTTGTGTAACTTTACACATACTTAGTTAGCATTTAAACATACTTAACACATATTTAGTTTATTTTTAACACAAGCAAATGTTTGTGCACAGTATAACAATACTCGTTCATATAACTGGGACTTTGCGCGACTGTTCGAATAATAAGAGCTCAGCTATGAGTTCATATATTTGGAACTGAGCACGAAGTTGTACGTATAAGTGGAGTGCAGAAAAACGGAGTTCTACTGTAGATGGACGTTCTATTTCGTCATTTATTTTGCATTGCAAAACTTTGAGCTACATAATTCAAGGTAAAAAGTATTGAATAATAGTGAGTGAAAAATAGAAAATGTACACGTTACATAATCGACACTATCAAAGCAAAAAACAAATACTATTAAAATAATACCATTAAGATAATCGTTGAATCAACATTTTTTATTAAATTTAATGAGAATTTCTTAATTTTGATAGCAAATAGTAAATATAATTTTATTCATCACTATAAGATACAAAAAAGTAAATCGTTTCTCTCTGGAATAATAATGGTGGATTTTTTATTTAACACGTTGCAGAGAAAAAAACATTCACAATGAAGCTCTACATTCTATTACTTTGCATCGTGGCGGTTCTTCGAGATTCCGAAGCACTACGTAAAGGATCCACGGATTATGAAGGTCTGTTATAATCGTCATACTATAAAATAATTAACATATGTTCGAATTAGATCCTACAGTTCTTAAGTAAATACCAAATACAAGTTTAAGATGTCACGGTTTTTAAATTCTTCACAATTATTATTAATATGCATATGTATTTTGCAAATGTTAAATATGCGTACATATAATAAATATATAAAAGATTCTCAAAAATACGATACGCGTCATTCATTGATAGATTTTTGGAAGAAAGCAGATCGCTTTAATCGTTCAAATAAAATTTACATAAATTTTATCTTATCATAGAAATTCGATAAAATAATCGTGTGTGTGTGGTGCGAAGTTCATTTTTCGTAAATCATTATCAATACCATATGTCTGAAGTTTTTACGCATCGGTACTGTTCTGCTAGATAACAAGCTGTTTGATATGTTGTAAAAATAACTTATCATTGTCAAGATATTGCTTACAAAACAGCTTTTGTGTTAATACAAAATTGTTTTGGACCCAATCCCTAGGGTCGAAACGTCGTAAAAAACGTAAACTTATTATTAGCCAATTGTGTCGATATAAATAAAGAATTTTTGTTAAATTATTATTGGCGGACTAGTATTCTTTATTTTCGGATTAATACAAAATTGTTTATTGATAAAGTTATTATTATTTCGATTTCCAAATTTTATCCTCCAAAATTCTAGGAAATTAATAAGTACACGACACAAATGTCTACGGCCGGTATTCATAGTCTGTTCTTATATTTAAGACCGTCTTAAGTACAATCTTAAGATGTCATCAACCAATCACAAAGCCATATAAGCGTCTTAAGATGTTACTTAACACGGTCTTGAAATAAGAACGGACTATGAATACCGGCCGTAGACATTTGTGTCGTGTACTTATCAACTTCCTAGAATTTTGGAGGATAAAATTTGGAAATCGAAATAATAATTATCATTTTTTTAATCGAAATAATATCTTTATCAATGAACAATTTTGTATTAACACAAAAGCTGTTTTGTAAGCTATATGAATGCCGGCCTACAACTTACAATTAGTTTGCCCATATTGTTTAATGTCATTACTATATTGTGGGCTTTAATGATTTATTATCTGAAATGTAGTTTTATCTATGATATACAGAGTATATCTTGAAGTCTTCTAATTGTTCCCTTAAGCATCTTGTCAATATTTTTTAAACTTCAATTTTAACTCCGTCCTATCCGTCCTATCACGATCAGTCAAAAGTATTCCTACAGCAATGAAGCAAAATTCTGATCTCTCATCAGATATGTCCTTCTGGCTGAAATCCGGCCAAGAGACCCTGCACAGGATCCTGACGGAGCAGAAGAACGAGAATCGTGCCAAAAATGTGATCATCTTCATCGGGGACGGTATGGGCTTGTCCACCATTACGTCCGGTCGAATCTATGTAGGTCAGCTCAATGGTCACAGCGGTGAAGAATATCAACTCACGTTCGAGAAGTTCCCCAACACCGCCCTCGCCAAGGTAGACATTCAAATTGCATCGATCGTGACTTCAATCTCGACGGCGCGGCGGTCTCGCGAGGCGCGACGATATTGGGAAATCCCGTCACGTTAAGCCGCTTAATTCTACGTCTTTGATAAGGACGCCCCGCGTCTATCCTCGACGAGAAAATACGACAAACGCGATTCTCGCATTACAATTAATCCAAAGGCCAAACACGAGAATTCGTTGACTTATATCGCGCTTCTGCATCAATGACGCAATCGATACATTTATCATGCCACCGGAAATGATAACGTTATATTATTTGTAATATATCGATGGAATTTCGCACTTCAAAAGATTCGATTGATTAGATGTCGATAACATCGGTAGCATATGAAATAATTGTTTCCTTAAATCAATTCTCGTTATCGGTTATCGAAATTATATCACATGTTAAATACAATCTCACAATTATCATGCTTTTGTAGACTTATAATGTAGACAAGCAAGTACCGGATTCCGCGGGGACGGCTACTGCTATATTTTCTGGTGTAAAAACCAAATATAGACTTATTGGATTGGATGCCAGAGCTCAATATAGTAAGTGCGACAAGAAAATCAACGAATTAAGCAAAGTGACCACGGTAGCAGATTGGGCGCAGCAATCCGGCATGGACACTGGTAAGAGCTTTGACTTTCGAAGACTATATCTTTTTTAACAAGAAGGTTTATTAGATGTAAATCGACACAACTGGCCAAATTTATTTAAACAATCACAACGTTTCGACCATTGGTTTTGGTCCTCTTCAGGTGTTAATAAATTTATGGCAGCGAATCTTATATTCTTTTCTCTTTAGTCTAGATATTTGGCTTTATTAGCGCTACACTACGCCACATTTATAGAATGTTCGTTTTAATTTATACAACATAATTTATTAACACCTGAAGAGGACCAAAACCAATGGTCGAAACGTTGTGATTGTTTAAATAAATTTGGCCAGTTGTGTCGATTTACATCTAATAAACCTTCTTGTTAATTATTCACTGGCGAAGAAAAGTTTTATTGCTTTTATCTCTATTAACTGTAAAAGAACTTACAACTGTCCACACATTTTAATTGTACATAAATTATTTATCAAGATTTTCTTATTCTATCTGGCTCCATTAATTTAAAATATAATAGACTTATAAGAAAGCAGTTTTAAGCGAGAAAGTTTTTGTGACTGAATATTTCGTTTGAATTATAAGCAATCACATTGGGAAAGAAATTTCGAGCTAATTAAGAATTCGGCCGTGATAATAAAGCTGCCGTTAATCGCCGTCTGAAACTTCATTCGACTAACAAATTTCGAATAGAGAACATAATCGGTAACTCATATAATACGGCGAGATCAAACCTTGACACGAATTTGCGCCTCGGATTTAAATATCTTAAACATTCTTGGAAAATGGAAATCGATCAAAAGAAATAGATCGAAATCTCTCATGCATCGCCAATTATTGTCGGTCGATTAATCCGTTGCTAAGCGAATTTTTCTACACGGTGCGACATTGAGTGAAATAATAAATTTATCAATATTTATCACCAATATATAATAAGCTTATGTGATGAAATTAAATTATACATACAATATTATATGTATAGGCTGCTAAAAACATGATTTCAATCTTTTAATAATTTCATAAATTTTCTTGTCAATACATATAATTTATTTACCTTGTGCGTGTTTATATTGCATACATAATAATTTCATGTGATTGTTTGATAATGCGTACTTCATATTTAACTACGATTTATATTAAACACACACAAACAAACATAAATATTACTAGTAATTCGAAATTAATCTCGATGAAAAGTATAATTTATATATTTAATAGTAACTTCTATCTAATATTTATTTCTTTATTTCCATATTTTATTTCCAAATGTTTTTCAAATAAAAGCTTGAAAAAACGCGCTTTCGTTGAGAATGTATCAAATTTAAATTGAGGAAGCTGAGTTTTTTTTCAATATTTAGATTATTAAGGACAATTTTAGAAGCGGCACTCGAATATTGTACCTACATGATATACGCGCGATTATAAGTATCAATCCTGTGGAGAACACGTGTTACGCGTGATCGACTATTTCATTAACATAAGTTGGTACTGAGTGGACCTCGTTGAAATCATACACAGTGAAAGTATACTTAATAAACGAGGAGGTCGTAAGCCGACCTTCCACCGTGTCGCGAACGATCGGTCGGCCATGACTGATTTCTACTTTGGCAAAATAGTGGAAGTTTTTTACATGTATTAGAACTCGCCGATTAGTATTTAACGCATTCGTTTCCCATTGTACCTTGACCTTTGCCAGTGTCATTTTTTCGTTACATAGCTATGCGTGAATAAATCAGCGTGTAGCATCAGCATGCAATCAACGTATGCGTGTCAAAATACAGCATAAGGTACTTTTACAAATTGCAATGTAATATAGTAGCATACTTTATGTCTGACATGTTTCATGTTTTATTGTATTGTATATCATGTTATTTAGGTTTCTAATCTATGAAATTATTGAAGTTTCAATTCTAATCACTGCCATTCAGAAGAACGCTGTTTAGAAGACCAATAAGCAAACTTCAGGAATAATTCGTGCATGATTAATTAACAGGATTTGTTACCACCACCCGCATCACCCATGCCACTCCAGCGGGACTTTACGCGCACGTTAATCATCGAGATTGGGAATGCGATACCCCGATACCGAAGGATCAGCGATCTTGCGTCAAAGACATCGCGAGGCAACTCGTTGAGGATGAGCCAGGAAATCAATTCAAGGTAATTTATCGCATCTGCACACCTTTGCATTCGTAAAGAATATAATTCCAAATCTAGCAGATTAATAGCAAATAGAAATTGTATATAATAGATATGCGATAAAACATAACAATGCAATAATAAAAAAATTATTCGTTGTTAAGAAAAACGGTTTTTTATCATAATTAAAAAAATATCTATAATAAAATGTGAAATATATCTCAGTATATCTATCAAGCTTACCCTGCTTCATAATTTTTTAGAGACCTGCGATATTATATCTCATTTTTCTCCTGAAATAATAAATTCGCTGTTACGATTTGAATTTAATATTGAATCCATATCTTTTGAAAGGTTATCTTGGGTGGCGGAGCACAACAAATGGGCGTGGACGTGAAAATGACTCAACGTGAGTCCAGTTCTTGCGTGCGATCCGATGGCAGAAACTTAGTGAACGAATGGCAAGCGAATCATCCCAAGGGAAGGACCGTCAACAACATGCAGGACCTCATGTCCATCGATATAAGCAACACATCGCATATCCTCGGTGTTTTCTCGCCTGGTCACATGCCCTACCATGCCGTAAAGACCGCCGAGACACCCTCACTGGCGAATATGACGATGCAGGCTATAAGACTGCTGAAGAAGAATAAAAATGGATTTCTGCTGATGGTCAGTAATCGTCGCTGAACGACATTGAATATTTATACCGAACGTAAGTCAGATTGCTACGCAGAACGGGCATTATGCGATGGTGCATTCGATGAATATTAAAATGACAAATGAAATGAAATCGAGACTACACATCAAGGAATCCTGTCGGATACACGACAATGCGATTCTTATGCAAATTACGCGTTGATGACCATTTTCGTGTAATGCGTTCTTAGCCATTTGTACTTAGGTCATCTTCCCGGATGCACGTCGAGGTCACGCTATTTGAGCATACAATTCTACGCGTAATTCGAGAGCGCCGCATGCTTGTTCTGATTTCAAAGTATCGCGAAGAGTGACTCCAAATTGGAATATTAACAGTGAACTGATAGCTTTCGTTTTTTTAAACTATTCTTCAATCTTTCAGGTCGAGAGTGGCAAAATCGATATAGCCCACCACGGAAATTGGGCAAAATTGGCACTACGCGAGCTGTATGAACTCGACGAAGCAGTCAAGGTGGCTCTACGGCTGTTAAACATGGAGGAAACATTGATCATTGTCACAGCCGATCATTCGCATTCGTTCACGCTGAACGGATATCCCGAAAGAGGCAACGACATCCTCGGTTTCGGCAACAAAAAACCTACAGAGGAACCTTACGAGACGCTTTCCTACGCTAATGGTCCAGGATTCTTCTATCATCGAAGAAACGACAGCAACAACGTCAACGAGACCTGGAGAAAACTCGACGAAGATCCGACCCGCGACAAACCCTTCTACAGGCACTTTGCTGGCAAATATCTCAAGGACGAGTCTCACGGTGGAGAAGATGTCGGGGTTTATACCTTTGGTAAGAAACACAATTTTTCCCAACAAATTTTGGCTAACGGTACAATATTCATACTTGTTAAAGAAAGAAAGAAAGAGAAAAAGACAGTTAAAACATGAAAAATTACATTCTTACAGGGTGTTTTCTAAGTAAGTAGACAAACTTGAAGGGGATATTCCTTGGCTTATTTTAAGAAAAAAAGGTCCTATAAACATGTACCTAAACTGCTACGTTTTAAAAATACAGGTTGTCAAAGTTGTGCAAAATAAAATGAAAATTTCGAAATTCTGGAAAACGTTTTTGGCGCGTATTTTTAGTATTTACTTTAAAGAAGGCGTTTGACCTGCAGGTCATGGATAGACAATCTATGCTCGCGAGGTAGTGCGGCACCAGATAAATAGACGTTCGATGCGCGATCGACGGATAGCGCTATCGAATGCAATCGCATATTCCGCAACACACATTTGTTTCAATTTATTGTTAGTTTCTAACGTTACCTTTGTTGTAAAGTTTATTAATTTTTATTAATTAATAAAATGTCTTTAAACGTTCTCTAGAATTTCGAAATTTTCATTTTATTTTGCACAACTTTGACACCTTGTATTTTTGAAACGAAGCAATTTAGGACACATGTTTATAGGACCTTTTCTTCTTAAAATAAGCCAAGAAATATCCCCTTCAAGTTTGTCTACTTACTGAGGAAACACCCTGTATGCATATAGAGTGTTTCAGGAGGAAATGTCAATATTCTGGGAGGTGATAGTATTGGTTATTTTAAGCAAAAATGTTCATATGAATGTGTATCCTATTCCCAACAGTTTCCGAGATAGAGCTATTTGAATTACAGTTGCAAAATTACTGATAAGAAAGAAATACTACGTACTATTTCTAATATTTATTGTTCAAGAGTTGAAAAATGCATTGATGTTAACGGTGGAATTTTTGAAAATTTATTATAATTTGTAAAAAATGTATCACTTAAACAATAAATATTAGAAATTGTAATATTTCTTTCTTATCAGTAATTTTGCAACTGTACATTTAAATAGCTCTATCTGAGAAACCGTTGGGAATAGGACACACGTTTATATGAACATTTTTGCTTAAAATAACCGATACTATCACCTCCCAGAATATTAACCTTTCCTCCTAGGACACTCTGTATATATTTATCCTGTCACTATTCTGATATTTTATTAATTTGATTAATATGAGATGCGAGAAGAGATATCTTGAGATATTTTTTATTCCGCCTTAAAAGTGAAAAATTAAGAAAAGACTTTGTTCTTATGTTCATAAAATATTCTAAACGCGTCTAGCTATGTGGACTAAAATTGTTAATATCAAAGTGTAATTAGATTTTTACTTATTTATTAACTTATTTTCGCAAAAAAATAATTTCAAGAAACGATGGAATAAATATCTTTTGCAGGCCCCTATTCGCACTTGTTCCGAGGTACTTTTGAGCAAAATTACATTGCTCATGCCGTGGCGTATGCGGCATGCTTTAAAGACTGGCCGTCTCATTGTGACAGCGCTTATCATCGTTACTTTTACGACGTGAATATGGCACCACCAAACGCCAGGAAAAATTCAGCCGGACAAAACACCGAATCGTTTGCGGTAATAATAACCTTCCTGTTTACGGCGATTTTTATACGGCTGTGATAAACGTTATTACATTTTCTTTTCATAGCCAAATAAATAATAATGCGTCGCGAGAAGAATTTATTTCGAGTAATTGGTACAACCACTCGAACAACTATTTAAGTACAAATAATATTTATTTAACAGATATTGTTTCTTTATATGCCTCTATCGAGGAGTATTCTAACTGCAGATCTTGATATATAATATAAAGCGATAAGATTCCTTTTTTGCGGTGCAGACCTGCGATGTTTGTAATAGACTAAATAAGTTGTGATCACAAATACCGTATACGATTTTTTTCATGGGCGCCCTTACAACTTTTTTCAAGGAGAGGCAGAGTGTAAATATACTTAGGGATGCTACAAATGTATTTTCAAATAATATTTTTTAAAGAAATATTTATGCAGATTTTTATTTTTAATTGTACAAATTTCAAACAAAAAATTATCTGATTGTCAATCATAAAATTATTCTAAATTGAAAAAATTAAAATCTGGTAGACATATGCCCCTCCTTGCCCCTCCCTTTCCCCTCCTCATGGGCGCCCATGATTTTTCTATAATCTCTCTGCTTCGCTATGTTTCTCACAAGGTTTCTCATAGATGTAGTTACATTTTGATATATTATTATCTAATTTTATTTATTATGACGTTTAGAGCTCAACAAATAATCGTGATTAGAATGATTATACACGATGAGTAACACGATGATCTTTTTGAATTATTGCAGCAATGATGACGAATTTATTTTCAAACATGGAGAAACTTGGATGGCATTATCCGCATATTAAACACACGTTTACAGGATTTCAAAATGATGATAGGAAAGTGCTGATAAGACCGTATGTCTTCCTAATATAATACACAGCCACAAACAAAAAAAATATTGTCATTGAATCATCGCGAATAAAATTCTAATACTTTTTGGTGAGATTTTACGAAATATATAAGGTTTTATAAGATAGGTAAACTGCTGTAATATAGAAAATCGCCTTCCGAAATGTAAGAGAAATAGAATAATTTTTATGTACTTTAACACGTTACTTATATGTATAAAATAAATATAAACTTATGTATATACTAGCGTATTATACCACAGTATATTTTGTTACAAACTGATAAAACAACTTTTGGCTTGGATGCCATAATCATCCAATTATACCTACGTAAATTATAATATAATTATGGATGAAATAAAGTTCCTCATTATATTGTGTGAAGCAAATCAGCTCAAAGTTTGTTATCCATTTCTTTTTCGTTCTTTGTTGCTCTTTGAGAGCTTGTAAGATGGTTAATGACAAGGATAATTAATGACAAGAATAATTAAATCAATGTTAGCTAACGAGTTCGGCCTGTGTGTTTATGTTTTCATTTGGGAGGACCCCGTGCGGGAGAAATGTAATGGAATTCTATTCAGTAAACCAGTCGTCGGCGAGAGAGTCGTGTGTGAAAACCGTAAAAGTTCTCCGTCTATATAAGATTCGGTGTCGTGTGCGAGAGAGAAGAACAGGCGGTACGCGAGAAACTATGCATTGTGCGTATTGTGTGATAAGGACGATATCTCCTTCGCTATCCAGATCGCTCGCTGGAGCTGTCGTGCGTTGAATTCCCTTTAGCACCAGTTAAGCCTGAGTTTTGACTGCTGGTCACCGGATGAGTTCTGCGTGCGTTTATCCGAGAACTCATGCTCTCCGCGTCAGCCGGAGTCAGCATCTGGAGAGAGCACTTCGCGTGCGATTTCCCTTAGTGCCCATTGCACCCCTCAGTGCTGAGCTTACGTGGTAGAAAATTGACAATAAGTCCCCAAGTAGAACACGAAAGTCATGATGACGTTAAAATGGTGCTAAAATGACGCCTTTGACATGATTTTGACGTCATCATGACTTCAAAATGATGTCAAAGGCGTCATTTTAGCATCATTTTGACGTCATCATGACTTTCTGTTCTACTTGGGTCAGGCCGGAGCGTTCTGGATAAGCAGGTACCTGGTAATGTCGCTGTAAGTCTTTCTCTCTCGCCCGTAACCAACGTGTACTAATGATTCTATCGAGTTCACGATTTTTACATTTGTTGTTCCTCCTTCTTTCCCAATTCCTAAACTGTACTCCATGCACGTCTCTGCGTCTCGGAACACTATCTTCCTCTGCTTCGCTTACAATTGTTTGTATGTTTTATGTTATAATGATTATATAAATACATAAATGAGACAATAAATCATTTAGTAGCCTCTAATTTGACCGAGTTTGAAATAGAGACTACAATATAATAACGAAGAATGATTGTATATTGTAACATATGTTAAATTTGTCAACTTGCCAACTTGGTTGTCATATTATGTAATAATCTCTTCAATTCACATACATCTCTTGAGTTTCACATACATTTGCATACAAAATAGAAGTAGTGCTAAAAATTAAAAGGGATATAGAACAGAAGTGAAATATTCAGGGAAGATCCTGCGGAATTAAATGCAAAATAACTTCAAGAAAAAGATCTTTTTCAAATTTTCTTATGATTTTCCTCTAACGATGGCGAGATAATAATTTTTGTAGATAAGTGGCGCCGTATCGTCACTGACGAAATTTCTGTCGGGTTTGATCGAAGCGAATGGATTTCTTCGTGGTTCCAAAATCGTCTCTACATCAGCGATCGACTTTATCCTGATCATCTCTCGAGGAATTTCATGCTTCGTGTAAGACGTCACGCAAACGGGAACTTTCGTTTTACAGAATTCTCGTATCGTCTCTGGCCACGTATCTCTACCTTCAAAACCAGTTTCCCGATAAAGACCCGGGTTAAAGAGACACACGAGATGCGGTTCTACGAACTGTTTGGAACGACAGAAATCGTGATAGAATTTTCTAGGATGAAACGAAACGTTTATTCGTCGACCGGACGATTTGCAAGTCGAACAGATCTTCACAGCGGTCAACAGATCTAACGGCACCGTTGGCAGACTCAGTTCCGGGCCAACAAACATCAATTTGAGATGCTTTAAATTCGGAAGAAGATGCAGAAAGAGTTTTTCCCACACGTGCAGATTTATGCACTCGAAATGAAACTCGGCGCCTATCACGTGAATCACGAAAGTATCGATAGTTTTCCAATTCTGGCAAGAAATTTGCATGGAATACAAAGCCGTCAGTGGAATGGTCGATATATGAGAGAGACTGCAATACGTGAAGCAGTCCATGCTGCAATAATATGTCGAGCGATCGTAAAGCTGTGCCACTAACAGATCAAAATTGCCCGACAGATGAAGCGATTCTTTTCGGAAAATATCCGGAATCTCGGGATCTACGTGACCGGTTTTGTGCTGCATAAACAGCACCTTGCGAAACACCTGAAACTCTCGACACCACTCTTCGTGTCCGCCATCGTGATCCTCGCAGAATAAGCCGATTCCGCATGCCGGACAGCATTTCAGAGCCGGCGAGAAGCGACGACAACTGCAACAAACGCGAGGATAAAGAAGGATCTCCCTTTCCCAGAGCTGGAGAGGCCTGTCCAAGCGGCACTGCACGATCTCGATCAGTTTCAGCCGATAAACGCGATAATCGTCCGCGCTCAGATCTGACAATAATGACAAGCCACCTCTAATCGTGCAGACCTCGGTGAGAATTTTGCATAGGTCGCGATGCTTCGGCCGGTCCTGCTTCATATGTTTGACGGTGCAGTAAGAAACCATGCCGCAAGATTCGCAGGTTTTCTCCGATCGTTCCATGCAGATCAGACACAGGTTCGACACGAAGACAAAACGCGGCCAGAAGTTCAGCTCGACAGTGTCCTCTTCGTCGCTGTCGTCCGACGATCGATGCTGCATCGGGTGCACAAGTGGCAATTTCAAACGCGAGTAAACGTCAATCGCGGCTTCGGCAATGAAAAGATTTTCTTCTCTTTGTTCCATCGTCTCTTTCTCGTCGGAATTCGATTGTTCTGCTTTACTCTCGCAAATTTTCTGAGAGACAAGGATTTTTTTCGGATTCTTTTTCCGGCGACCCATCGTCAAAACTGAAACAACGAGACGAGATAAATGCCGACGAAATAAATGCTACGCAGAATCTAAAAAACAAGTGGAATTAATTTATTTCAATCACGTAGAACCAGGTAAAACGATCGCATTACGTTAACACTTTAAATTGCATATGAAATAAGACTTATTATAGAAAAATAACTTATTATAGAAATAAAAAGTAATTCTATTTGTCCGAGAGCTATTGTGATTACATAACATATATCGATGTTACGCGTACGAGTATTTTTGTGTTTCAAGCACGAACACGATTGGTTACATAATTGTGATCCGTCAAAGAACACGTGTCAACCATTATATTTTAGAACATTACAACACGGAGGTTACACGTATCGTAATTAATAAACCGAGTGTACCACAAACGCTAATAATTAAACCCGACCGCGACCGCGACAAGCCCTACTTGCATTTAATGACCTGTTCTGTATCTATCGAAAAGGGAAGACAATTATCTCCCAATTTAGCGCATCATATTCAACTATACATTACGCTATTATTGAACGAGAATTCATTCATTTGCAATTTCAAATGCATTACTAACATTACTGTCCTCCGCGTATGTTCACGAAATAAATCGCAATAAGATAATAATTGACATAACGAATTAAAAATACTTACCTTCACAAATTCTTCACTCTTCGGCAACCACGATTGTTTAATTCTTAAAAAATGTTATGTACAACGCAAAGAACGCTATGTTAATAACGATACACCACTGTGCAACGTATTATTGAGATTATCTCGATTTTCCCTCGCGACATAGAAAAGCGATTTAGTGTCACGATTTGATTTTCCCTCGGCTGAAGACCAGACGCCTCGACCGTTCAAGGCATTGCGAGGTATTATCAGGCCTGCGAGTACGTCGATGGGCACTATGCCTAGTCGCCCAGACAAGGTATTTCAAGCACCGCGTACTGGCAATAAGATAGTTCGAAGACGAATAGCCAAACACGAGCGACGTTTAATTCTCGAGAGAGAAAGAAAGCAGTATATTTCGAAGTAACCGACACGTCAACTGATAATAAATAATAAGCAGTAACGTAATTCTGACATCCCAATTTGTAAGCATAATGCATTTAGTGCATCTAATATGAATAATAGAACTTCTATTACGCTAATTAATACGAGTGTACGTGTGTGTGTTCGCAAGCTATTATTATCGCTATACGGATGATATTGTCGCGAATGCAAATTTATCCTATCGTCCTCGTCATTCGCGAAACGCACGTGTCACGATAATATATAATCCATATAAAAATAATTACCAGAATTTAATAATTAATATTAAAATAATAAAATATTTGCGCGATAAATAAGTATAACTATGTGTAAACGAAATATTTAGAGATAAGCAGATTATTTCTGTGACAAGTTTGTAAATTTTTATTCGCCGATTTCCACCCTTAAGCGTAAATTCATGCCACTTTCTGAATTTTGCGAGATCTTTTTTGAAAATTATTAAAAAGTGACTCGACACCAAGTGCAGTAACATGTTGGTAGATGCAATAGATGCAGAAACGACAGAAATCATGGTTTCGAAGTTTATAGTATCTGAAAAAACATATATATATTTTATATACGTGTTTAAATACTTAAAATTATTAAAAATATTAGTACAATTTTTTCATAATTTCCATCATGTATAATAATATAGTAGACATGGTTTTTTGGGGAAGAGCCAGAACTCTATTAATTATATCAAAATTTGGAAAAATGGGGTGCCAACTTCACAGAGGTACAAAGCATCTTATTTCGCAAGCACCAATGTGAAATTTTTTTTCTAAATTTTTAATTTTTTCCTATAATATTAATTAAAATATTTTGATATATTTTTTAAATAAATAAATAAATAATTATATATATATACAGGGTGTTAAATTTCAAACGTAACAGGTGGAATATCTCGTAAACAATAATGCATTTTAGAGAAAAATGTTTCATACAAAAATTGTAAGGCTTCGAGGAGGACATAACATATTAATATTCGTTTGACCTTGAGTGGTGTCTCCAAGGTCAGGTGGAGGTTTGAATTAATTTTTTAAATGGAAACCCATATTTTTTATTGTAACATCTTTTTCTACTAATTAACTTGAACAACTTTTATCTAAAGCATTTTTTCATTTACCTAATATTTTTCAAGATATTCAAGAAAAACTTGATAACTCTTTCAACATTCAGCTTCCCTAACAGCACAGAACATTGCAGCAACATTGCAGCAATATTGCAATATTGCAATATTGCTGCAATGTTGCTGCAATGTTCTGTGCTGTTAGGGTTACGATATTGAAGATTTAATGACGGAACGAAAGGACTCAGAAAAGAAAAAATAAAATAATTAATGAAGCAAATAAGAAATAGACTTTATTAATAAATTTTCATTTAAAAATAAAAGAATTTTTACAAAAAGAATTTTTAGAAAAAGTAACGAAGTCAACCAAATCCTTTTTATTTATAAAAAAGAAAATTCCATTAATCTAAGTGTTCAAAGTGTTGTCCTCTTGCATCTATGCAAGCTTGCAATCTTACATGCATGCATAATGGTTTCCAACGAAGGTTTCCAACGAAATTACATCAAATTTGATGTAATTTCGATGATTTCGACGTCAATTTAATGTCGATTCGATGAATTTCAATTAGTCATTTCTCACTGACATTGGTGGAATAATAAGAACGTATCCTCAGAAGTAACAAAATTTTTGTTACACGCGGGTATGTACACGTGTAACAAAACATACACGCGGATACACGTGGTACCCGCGGTGACGGGTGTGACCCGTGTCAGGTGTATAGTAGAACAGAAAGTCATGATGACGTCAAAATGATGCTAAAATGACGCTTTTAACATCATTTTGAAGTCATGATGACGTCAAAATGATGTCAAAATGATGTCAAAAGCGTCATTTTAGCATCATTTTGACGTCATCATGATTTTCTGTTCTACTTGGGTAACGTGTAGAACGACTACACGTCTCACGTGTACCCGTGTATTTTAAAACACTTTTCTGACCGAGGGTGGGAGTTCTACTATCAACGCTATTACGTCATTCTATCCTTGTTTTACGTCTAATAAACAATAAAGATAGAATGACGCAATAGCGCTGAATAGCAGAATAGCACTGACAGCGTGCTCCCTGAACGCGCCTTTGGACCGCCGTTCGAGAATCGCAAGCAGACCGCCGTTCGATAGTATCGAAGTCCGTACTTCACTTCGTGCAACTTCATGCGATTCGGCGATGGTTGCATCGCGCTGCGGTTGTCGGTGGGTTGTTAGGATCATTCGACGAGCTCGGTAAGGGACTTTTCGTTTCCTTCCAAGGAACCCGTGATCGTCCTGAACATTGTACGCGAAAGTCGCGCTTATGATCGGCCAATGGACCAGCACGCGAAGGAAAGTCGTCCCGCATTCGAGGTACGTGGCGTCTTTTGAGGTTATAGTGGCCGGGCTGTCAGGCAGCCGCGCGAGCGAAGAGAAGTTCGCTCTTTCGTTGAAACGTAAAAATTCGTTTCCACGAATCGCTCTCGAAGCGCCGGAAGAATTTTTAGAAATCGCGCGCATGTTTATTTTACGTGTCGCGCGATTTTTGGGATTTTGCTACGCGGAGGTTAGACACGTTCAGGATGCGAACATCTTGGAGCGGAAAAAAGAGAACGTTGCGCCGTTTAAATACGTTAGAAATAAATTGAGTTATTATTCGTGGAGTTTTGTTTGGAATTGTTTGAAATATTGTTTGAATATTAGAAATTGAAGGAATCTTTTTCCTGAGGAAACTGAGATAGAGCCGCCAGTCGATGTTTTGGTGAACGAAGATATCGCGATAAACAATATCGTTTAATTTAAAATTTTAGCGAAATATTAGGTGAAATTCGGTGGTGAAAATTACGGGAAACAATCGAATACATTCTGTAAAATATTGTGATAATTGCTTGTATATTAATTTCCTGTTTTTATGAATCTCTTATTTGCGGGCAATTTGTTTATTTATCCATTTTGATACGCGGATGTTATTATTATCTGTTTTCCTCGTAATGTACGATAAGAGACATTTGTACTTTAAAAAATGAAGATTTATTGAAGAAGGATATTGTATAATATAAATATGATTTTATATTCTGCTTATGTGAACGATTGCTAATTTGCGAAAAATAATATTTTCTCTCAATTATCCGAGTGTGAAGATAATACTGTGTACATATGCGAAACCTTGATGATGTTACGCGTAATAAGTATATATCTTGCATAATAAAAGTTTACCACATTGTCTGTATAAAATTACTGACTTTATTTTACAAATTTTTTTATATTATCTTTTCTGAATTATTTTTTGTTATTTTTATATTATTTTTAATTTAAGGAATAAGAGCAAATTTTTGAATATTTTTAAAATAAGGTTTGAAATTTTATATTTATTGTCGTTTATCAACTGATAAAAAGTTTAGAGTATTTATGAAAATTGTACAGGTAATTTAGTAATTATTTTTAAAAGTTTACAATAATTTAATAATTATTTATAAAAGTTCACAGTAATTTAGTAATTATTTTACAGTAATATAGTAATTTGTTATAAAAATTGTACAATAATTTAGTAATCATTTATAAAAATTATATAGTAATTTAATAACTCATATCGCGCGTTACCATGATCTTCGACACGGAATTGTATTATAAACCTAGGATTATTTCAGAGTTGCAGTAATAGCATTAAATCAATTCGCTATAACGTGAGTTTTGCGTGTGTGATCATGATTGATGTCTGAATATATCGCGTATGCAGTATGTACGAGACTATACGATTCGGTGGAATAAAAAGAAAGGAAAGAGAATCAGGGACTTGCAAAATAAACGATGGGTCTAAATTAGATCCAGCTCTAAAAACAGGCTAGAACAGACGCGACGGAACGTATCTGTCGCTTACGTGACTCTAGTTACACACCCAAGTCGTCACCAACCTTAGATAATAGATTATCAGTGTCGCAAAGAAAAATGCATTTCTTACATATTTCATTGATATGAGATAATCATGTCACCGCGCGCGAATCCGCTTTTCTGCTTGCGATATATTAATCACTCCTAATGAAATTCCGAAAAAAATCTTGTCAACTTTTATCTTTGTACGAATCTCATTAAATTTTTATTTACATTAAAATATACTGTAAAAATATGGTATGAGAAGTGATACGTGTGTATCATAATATTTTCTTTATTACGAAAAATTCATCTCGAATGCATTTTTTATCAACGAAATTAAATTACCTCCCATTCTTTGGATCTACTAATAATGTCCAGTTCAGAAATTAAGCATCAGACGTGCGTGAAACGTGCATAATTATTTTTTAAAAATTCGCCAGCGGACTTTCTTTTGGCTGCTCTAACGAATCGTTCTGTTTTTTGGTTACAGTATTCGCCGGTGATTCGCAAAAGGAAAGCTAACGAGGATGAGCCATGCGAAGGTACGAGAAGACCGCTACGTGCACAGTAAACTTCGTCGCAGACAATTAGAGAAGAGCATCTCGCCGCCGAATAAAATGGTAGGACTGGGCAGCGACGAGTTATTCATTTCGAACATCTCCGATGTCAACAATATGGAATTGGAGATTAACTCCGAAGACGAGAGCGATGAAAACGAGAGGAGCGATATACAGCGGCTGATATCGCCGATGAACAGCGAGAGCATCGTATTTAGCAGCGGAAAAAGGGACACTCAAAGGAACGAGGCGGAAAAGGCAGACGATGAAAGCGTCTGGTCTATATCTATTCAGATGTTCATACCTTTCCTACTTGCCGGCTTCGGCATGGTCGCTGCTAGTTTACTGCTAGACGTGGTGCAGGTATTGAAAATTGATTCTCCCGATAACTTCATGCATACTTTTTAAGAATTCTGAAGTAGGAAATAAACAAAACACAGTAACAGTAACTTACTTCTTTTTACTAAGAATTGTTTATTATTTTTCTCACAAGAACTAATCATCAACTTATAGATTGTCGCTCTATGCGAATTCAAAGATAATAAATTTGATTTCATGAACAAAATGTTGAATTTTAGCATTGGCCGGTGTATCAGGTGGTATCCGAGGTATACATACTAGTTCCTGCTCTACTGGGCTTGAAAGGAAATCTGGAGATGACATTGGCTTCCAGATTGTCAACTCAAGCTAATCTAGGTCAAATGGATACGAAGAAGCAACAATGGACATTGATTGTCGGAAATTTAGCCTTAATCCAGTGTCAGGCTATGGTAGTGGGTTTGCTGGCGTCGTTGGCGGCTGTAATCCTTGGTTGGATCCCGGAAGCTCACTTCGATATACACCATGGACTCTTGTTGTGCGCCAGTGCCTTGGCCACCGCTTCCGTAGCCAGTTTCCTGCTAGGCCTTGTGATGGTCGCGGTCATACTGTTGTCGCGGCGAATGAACATTAACCCTGACAATGTTGCTACCCCAATTGCGGCCTCCTTAGGGGATCTAACTACTTTAGCTCTTTTGTCCTGGATCGCTTCTTTATTGTACAACGCAATAGGTAAATGATAAATTAATTTTCCTTTTTGTGTTTATTATACTCGAATATTGACGCGAATGCGTGCTTTTTCAGGTTACGCTCCATGGGTAGCTCCAACATTGATAGCATTTTGTGTATTTGTAACTCCTGTTTGGGGTTACATAGCAGCTAGAAATCCATTTACTAAAGAAGTATTGGATTACGGCTGGACGCCTGTGATATCCGCGATGTTAATTAGCAGGTGAATACTTTTCGTTGCATGTTTGATAAAAATTTCATGAAGCAAATGCGCGTGTCAACGAATGATATTGATTTCAGTCTTGGTGGACTGATTTTGGACTACACTATATCAAGCTACAAGGGTATAGCGGTTTTTCAATTAGTAATTAATGGCGTTGGGGGAAACTTAGTCGCCGTTCAGGCCAGTAGAATATCGACGTCCTTACATAAAGATTATCATACAGGTATTCAAGGGACTCTTAATGTTTGCATTAGTCCATTCCACGCGTTCTTTGATAAAGGTGAGCTTGCTATGAATGCTTATATACAAAATGTAATCACATTGTCATGAATTTAACAAGGAATTTTTGTTACAGGAGGGCATGCGAGGACAGCTAGAGTATTACTAATGATGGTGATACCAGGGCACTTGATCTTTAGTTATACCATTAGTTACCTTCAGGCGGGGCATACTTCATTCACGCCTATATTTATTACGATATATTTGATCGCTGCAATGTTGCAGGTACAATACATATTAATCTATATTAATTAATGTAATACGAACTGTTTCTCTCAACAGCTGAAATTTAAAATGAAATATCGATTAAACTTGCTTGTTTAATTTTTAGGTAATTCTGTTGTTATATATTGCGCAATTAATGGTTGTTTGGATGTGGACGAGGGGTATGGACCCAGACAGTTCCGCGATACCATACTTAACAGCAGCAGGCGATCTGATAGGAACTGCGCTTCTTGGAATTGCCTTCCATATCCTTTATGCCATAGGCGACGGCGACTCTGACGTAGGAGATTGATCGGTAAAGTTTATACAATGTTCTGAATCTTTTATCATGTTACAGATTTTGAAACTGTTTTTCGAAAGCCACGATGAGAAATCTGATTTGAATTCGCAGACTTTGTGATGTGCAACACCGATTGTGATTCGATGATTATCAATGATTATTACTTTTATTGCAGTGAGTTTTTTTTTTAAACAAAGCTCCGTTCGACATCTCTTTGTATAAAAAGGGTATGTTAAGAGTACAAATTAAATTAAGCGTATATCTGTTAGGGTATGCTCTGAATGTAAAAAAGGAAGAAAAAGAATACAGTATTCGCCAATATTAATTTTGTTATATTAATAATTACATTGTCATGTAATTACAAAGATAGAAATATTAATTTGAATTGCAACTATGCCATTAAAAATATGGGCCAGTAAATAAGTATACATATATTTCATGCTATGCTTTGACCAAAAGTATATTGCCATCACGCGAGATATTTTCCTAAGCTTCGTCATATCAATCGTAAGATGCCTATATATAAATTTAGTTCAACTGTATAAAATACGCAGTGGATATATATTATACATATATATACAGAACAACGTTGATCACTTGAATAGTGAATGAAAATTTTAATATTTTTTATATAATTGCCTACAGGAAACTTTTTATATAGGCATTAAAGCTTTATTATGGCATTAAAGCGGAAGATGAGCATTCTTTCTTTTTTTCTCTCTCTCTCTCTCTCTCCGAGTATTTTCTTTAAGTTATTATACCTCAGAAATATATATATATAAAGCCTAAGCGGCCTGTATATATGACAAATTTGTTTTACATAGTTTTGCCATCTGAAGCTATAATTAAAAATAAATCTCTATACATATATACGATTATATTATTTTATTTTGAATGAATTAAAATATTTGTGTGTAGTTATATAAATTTATCTGTCTTTTCAAGATAATTAAATAATAAATAGTTAGAATACACGAAAAAATAAGATTTTTCGAAAAATCGTCAGAGTTAAGTAATATCAAAAAGCTAGATTTTGATTGTAAATTATGTTCATTAATTATAAAATAATCACTTGTTCCGCTAACTAACAATAGGCCCAATTCGTATTTCCCTCGAGATTAAATTAGGAAGAAGAATCAAACTGAAGTATATTGCGAATTGGAATTTCAATGGTTAAGTTGGGGAACATGCAACAGATAAAGTAACTTACTTTAGGAGGCTGCAAATTTAAATCGAATTTAATACACATTAACCTCTCGCAGAAACATATTTTCCTAATAACTCTGACAATTCGGGCATTAATTGGAAAGAGAGATAAATTAATATATATAAACACGGATAATACTTCATATTTCATATCTCGAGAAGATATACGAACAGAAGAGTGTGGTACAGTGGGTGGTACAGTATTTTATATTAGAGATATCAATACACATACACATTAATTTACATTGCATATTTATAATGAGAGAAATCTATATACAAATATAATATGTACGATAATTATGTCACAAGGAAGAGAGTGAAACACTATGTAAATGAATTCTTTCATTATAGTATTATATTAAATGTTTTTACTCTCTTAAAGTAAATAATAGAGATGAAAAAACAATTCGTTTATTTAGTTTTACAATGATATAAATAATATATTAGATATTCTGCAATAAGTTACTAACAATGTTCTGCCGACGTGTCCAGATATATTATTGCGATAAGTCGATCCCTTCAAAAAAGTTACTACGAGGAAGATAAAGTGCTGAAACTTTATTAACATTTTCCAGTGCCTAAAATATGTACGGTGTTTAGAAGTCCGAAGTAATAATATTATATAAAAGATTTACTTATGCGTGTACATATATGTATATATACACAAATAACACAAATTCTAGCACAACGATTTGTTACGTTTGTACGAGAAAATAAAGTCTCGATGGATACCTGCCGCATTTTATCATTACTTATATCAGGCGCAATGTGAAAAAATGAGATAATTTCTAATTAAACAGTTACATTAATATCTTAATTATCGCATTAATATTTTAAGTATCAGATATTATCAGTATCTTAAGTATCGAGTGTAAGTGCCAAGTGTGCGTGGCCTATTATATTTATAACAGATAGCAAAAGTAGAAATATCGAAGGTTTATTTTACAGGCAGTCTATGTATTGCGATCGGGCTACATTGCATTATAATTTAACTCGTAAGTGCTCGCGTGACTTTTTTTGACGTAAGTGCTCGCGTGGGGGTCAATTTGACCTACATTTTAATTAATTAATTTTTTATGTATAAAGAAAATTTTTTATTTTCATTTAAAAATAATTATAAACTGATACATGTTTTAAACTTGAAATAATAATTTTCAAGCATTAGAAATTAAAAGAAATCTATACTTTTAAAATATATAAAAAATATTTCTTCATGTAATATTCTGGTTAATAAATTCATAGCTTTCGTCTGGGTCAGTTTGATTCCCACGCGCGTGCTTGCGGGTTAATTACAGCTTTAATTGATACTGTGTTCGATTGTATGCGAATGTAGGTATGCGAAATACATCGTGTTTTTCTTGTCGTCAGGAATGCCTCGGCCGCGGAGGAGATTCGAGTGAATCGAGGGAAACTTTGGCGAGTCTCGCGGGAACACGGGGCATTTTAATGCGTTTCCGATTCACGCATGAGAGAAGTGCGTGTGCACCGACCGCGACACGCAGGAGGACCCGCGCGTCTTCTCCGCGCTCGTTTAAAGCCCCGTGTCGCACATCCTCCCGCTCGTTCTCGCTCGTAACCATCTACACCGTAATCGCGCGGTTCCTTCGCTGTGTGTGCACGCGTATGTGCGCGCGCGTGTGCGAGCCGGTTCATTCATTCACGTCGCCGTGTTCGCGCGTACGTGCACGTGCACGGGAGCGCGTACACGCACACACGCGCGACGGCGGCGGCGATTCGCGCGGTCAAGCCCGTCGACGGCGACGATTCGCGCGGTCAAGCCCGACGACGGCGACGACGACTGTGAATGAAATAGTTGGATCTGTCAGTGCCAACTATCGCGCCGTTCCCGGTGTACGCGGTGCGTCTCTCATTGTCAGATCTTATCTGCCGCCGTGCGTCGTCGCGCGTAAGGGGGTAGCGAGTGGCCGCGAAAAGAGCGCGATTACTCCGACCTGAAGGTCGCGTACCGTTCAGGGCTCTCGGAACCGCTCTGAACCCGACGAGTTCGATTCTGGACGACGCGGACGCGAAAAGAGGCTCCCGACGGTGGTCGCGACTGTGAACCGGAAGCGGTCCGTAGAAAATAACTTGAAAAATAAAAGAAAGAAATCCCATCCGCGCCGTTAAAGGCTGAGAATAGCATTAAACTGCAATACAAAAGCTACAAACGCAGCCCTCGGCCGGAGCTGTAGCGAGAACGAGGAGGACTCTTGCGATCTTCTTTCCCACCCTCTTGCCCCGTGCGGGGCTTGGTGAACCGGAAGCGGTTCGTAGAAAATAATTTAAAAAAAAAAGAAAGACATCCCATCCACGCCGTTAAAGGCTGAGAATAGCATTGAACTGCAGTACAAAAGCTACAAACGCAGCCCTCGGCCGGAGCTGTAGCGAGAACGAGGTGGACTCTTCTTTCCCTCCCTCTTGCCCCGTGCTGGGCTTGGATGCGTACCCTCGTTTCATTTTCAATCCAGAAAGGGGTCACGAAGATGCGCGGCTGGACAGACGTACCTTTTAATTCGACCCTGAGCTACTTTTATAATCGCTGGATTGTAGCTGATGGGGGTTACTATTCCTGAACTCTCGGAAATTAAGTCAGTTTCAGTCCCCGCGCGCGCGGCACCTCCCACTGAGACCTGTGTGGCTTTCCTCTTCCTTCTTTTCTTTTTCGTAACTTTTCGTAGACCGTCCTTGGTCATTCTGGAAAAGTTTCCGTCGACCGATAGCGTCGGGAAACGACCGATAACGCGAATGTGAAGTAACCGCGACGCGCGCGATAACGAGTTTCCGCGAGAGACGTCGGTATTATAAAATATAATTGCGGGCTTGATGACGGATCATCTTTGAAGAGCGCGGCCCCACGAACTTTCCATCGCCTAGCTTCCTTCCCGCTCGTAGCGTTCGCCCGACGCCGGGATTTAGTTGATAACTGGTTCTGAACGGTCCACGTAATTTATACGTCTGCATTCCGATCTCGTTGGTCCGCGCTCGCACGCGGAGGATTCCTTTTCCGAAATTGGTGCCGCGCGAGGAGGCGGGGTGGTCCGATTCGTCTCGTTAGTAAAATAAGGGAAGCAAGCTGATCCGGCGCGAGAATAGCGGGAAGGTTTGGCATCTCCTCCCATGGACCGTCGTGCGGAACTCGAATGAGTGCTCTCACGTGCGCGATCGCCGGAATGCGGAGCGGCACCGCGGGATCTTCCTCGGCCAGGACGACGAGCGAGCGCATTGTCATCCGGCGCAGCTGACCAACGTGTGAGTATAACGACGAAGGACCGTCATCACCTAGGTGACATTCTCGCGGAATCTCGTGTGCGATTCCCATCCGCCGACGAAAATAATATAGTCGCGCGGCTCGCGAGCGAGCGAGCGAGACGGCCGGTGGGATAAGATACACCGGGAGAGACGAGGTATCAGAGCGTATGTTAAGTTATTGCCCGTCATGGTCGAACTTAAACACGTGGAGTAATTTATCAATCTGCGAATATGTTACGGAAGCGCTTAGGCGCTCGCGTCGCCCGGAGAGCGGTTTGCGGCCCTCGTCGGCGGAAAAGCGTCGCGATGCGAAACGCGAAAACGGGGCCTGGAAATCCGGAAAAGCGTCTCGTCTGCGATCCGGCATCAAGCTGATCATTGATTTAGGAGATAGCCTTCCCCTATCTTGCGCGCGACAATGAAAAAAATAAATAAAAAGCCACAAGTTTTGAGATGCGCTTAATAGTGCGCTTGAATGTACAGCACTCGAAACTATGAACAAGTATTACAATATTGGCCGTTGTAAGATGTAACAATACCTATGGACACTTTCAAAATACCTCATTTTTACACTGAAAAAAAAATGCTGTTGCTTCAATTAAACGTCTACGTCACGGGCTGCCACAAACATAAATAGTTGATTCAATTGTATTATAATTGGACCAAATATTTACATTATTAAAAGAATAATCTAGATATTTGGTCCAATTATAATACAATT